>JAGDQP010023209.1:14224-29456 GCA_022664845.1 Lepisma saccharinum
TGCTTAGCAAACGCTATGCCAGTTAAGCTACGGCCCCGTTTTGTAGTATGAAATGAAAACAGTAAAACCGCCCATACAATTCATTAAAAAAAAAACCGTAGAAAAAATGTAAGTTATGGACATCAATAGCATATACAAATATTTAGTATTTAATTAATCAAGACTAATAGAGCACATAAGTATACAACATAATTTACAAAAATAATATATCATAAATACAAGCCACCTGTAAGAATCAATTAAACAGTAAAAATGAACTAGTAAGAATAATAAATACACACACCACTTACTTACGAAACTTGCAAGTTCATCCCCACAGTAACAAACGTTCGCCGTAGGATTCCATCCTGGGCAAGATTAAGTAAGTTTTCATATCAAACACCTACTTCTCAAAGATCCCATCTAATATTATCCTCCATCAACGTCTCGGGCTTCCCCACGGTCTCTTTCCCTCCAGCTTTCCAACCTCGATCTTCGTTTCCCCCATCCGAGCTACATTGCCTGCCTACCTTAATCGTCTCGATTAGTCGTCTTCTGCATTCTCCAGTCATCTCGTTCCGTTTTGGCCTTTAGACCTAATTTCTCAAGACCTTATTTTTAAACACTCGTAATTTATGTTCATCTGCTAGGGTTGCATTCAAACTTTCGCAACCGTAAAGTATTACCGGAAGAATAACCCTTTTGCACATTTTCAATTTCAATTTCCTTGATATTAATCGTGAGGTTAGGAATTTCCGGATTGAATAGAAACATACGTTGCCCAATACTAAGCGACTTTTTATTTCTTGCGTGACTTCGTTTTTGCTTGTTACATATGATCCTAAGCATTTAAGTTTGCTTACTTTCTCTATGTTCTCATTCTTAATTGTTATGTATCTAATTTCCTTCATTCCCAGTGTTTCGACTGACGTATTCTGTGTTCTCTATCACATCGCACGCTTCTAGTTCTTCTAAATCTACATTACTGACCGATTTATCGCCTTTTTTTATAAAGCAGAACTATTGTTGAGGTTTTCCATTCCTTTGGAAGTTCCTCCTTTCTCCATATATGTAGTTCCTCCGGAATATTTTACCCCAGGAGAATCTGTTACTATTTCTTCACATGATCGAGCGGTGTAGAGTTGTCAGCTTTACAACCTCACAGAAAAGGCAGACATTCAAGATGTCGTCCTCTGTCATCTCGGAGCCTTGCCAAGATGTCATTCCTCTTCAGCGTCAGAGTAGTAATGATAAAGCTGCTTCCCTCCATCATGATATTTTCGTTCGCGGTTCGCATACAAGAGAAATACAGAACTCCTTAAATTAAAAAGGAAGACAAGAACATTGTCAAATCACGTAATGCTCCACCCAAAGTCCACATTTGAGCGTAAATTATTATTAGAAGAGAATGAGGTAGAAGAGTCGTCAGTATACAAAATATGAACAGTAAACAAATTCACACACCAAGAAGTTAGTTGTACAATAAAGAAGCGTCAGAACAACGCAAAACAATAGTTGCAGCAATTACCAGTTACACGTCACTGAATCGAAGAAATAGAAAAGACTCGTGTATGTCATGCGCAGTGAAAACACTTGAAGAGATTAAACACCGTTGGATGGAAAACCCCATACATGAAAGATATCCAGCAGAGATCAACCAGGTGAACATGGACAAGGAAGCATCAGGGAAGCAGATATGTGGCTAAGACACAAATAACTAATATCAGAAACAAAAGACTGCATGCAGGCAGTACAGAACCAGATCATAGAAACAAAACACTACGAGTACATAAAATAAATAGTGAAAGTAAATGGAATTAACGAAGTCAAGTGAGACGTCCATTTCCAAACGGTTCCTTGTCCAAGCGCCATAAATGTTGGGAAATTGACAAAAACACTTGCTATACACTTCCTATTTTTCAATGCTAGGACAAATGTATAGCTATGAATATCTTACAAAGCTGGAGAAGTATTAGTTTACCAATAATTTATCTTCTTGCAAGAAGATATTGGAAAAGTTAAAAAATAAATACAACTTTTACTGTTAATTATGATTGTATCGTTTAATTTCTTACGATAATTAAATGATTTTGGAGACGGTTTGGAATCGTAAAATATTACTAATGTATTTGAAAATGTTAAAATGAACTAAACAATGCCAAACTCTCAATTTCATTTTTTTTGCACAAGGACCCGTTTGGAAATAGACTCCTCAGTTAGTACAGATTGTTATACAAACACAGAAATAATTCAGCGTATTATAAGTAGATACGCACTCAAGACAAAAATGGAATATGAGAAAAACCACGAGAAAATAGCAAGACTGGTACACCAAAAACAAGCTAGAACGTATAGAGTAAGTATGATTTGCTAAGCCGACACCGCTTACGCCATTACTTATCGAGATATGACGTGACTTTTTGATGATGCGTCCATAGCTTTGAGCGCCTACAGCTCTAAAATTAATCAGATTTCGGAATTTCTTCAACGGAACTTTTTTCTTGCTCTGATAACCAACTCCCGATATTTGAACAATGAACCATATTAACAGACAGAACGACTAATCATAACAGATCAGACATAACAGTCATTGGCGAAGAAAAAAAAGAAGTATTCCTTATAAATGTAACACAATTCCAGGACTCTCAAATTTGGAAAAGGCATATATACAAAAACAATACAAATGGCAGCAACTGGCGCAAAATATCAAAGGACAATGGGAAATGAAACAGATGACAATAATAGCCATAGCAATCTCGGATACAGGGGCTATAAGCAAACCAATGAAGTAGGAACTACGAACATTAAGGTTAGAAACAAGAATAAAGAGAAGCTTATTATTTGCAAAACCATGCCAAATATTAATGGCATGAAAACATTTACTCACTTCCTTGAGCAAAATTTCAAGAACAAAAGGTGGATATTAAAACTTAACACTTTAAAAGTATTACATTTCTGAATGTATTAACAAATAAATATATTATTTCAAGAGCATACTTTTTTATCATTCATTAATTCATTTTCGTTATTTCATTTGAAAACAAAGTTATCAAAATATTTAACATTTTATTTATATATGCTCAAATTATTTTACTATCGTAAAATCTATCATATACATTTTACGTTCGTCAAATAGTTAAGCATATGAAAAATAATGTCGTTGCTTAAAAATGTTGTTAATTTAGTTTTCTGAATTATAATGAAAATTAGAGCTGCTTTCTTCTTGCAGCAAGGTTCTTAATAATTAATCCTATAATATATCGTTGTTAGCAGTAAATACTTACCACATATTATATCCAGAGCTGTAATGTTTGTGTAAGGACAGATATCAAATGCTTCCCCTCCTACTTTCGTTTTTAATTTCTTAATTAACAGCTGGCTTTGTTTCACAAATACAGGCATATAATTTTCCAGAACATTATAACTCATCGTTGGATTAATCAGTTTTCGATGACTGGTCCATTTTTCACCTATAAGAAAGTACTTAATGAGAAGTTGTGTAACATTTGTTTCTATGACATCAAGAAATTTTTATGTTAGAAACAACAATTAACATTGTTATAATTTTTGTATGAGAGAAAACTACAATGATTGTTGTAATATAGAAATCAGTAACGCACGAATAAATTTCTTCAAGAGGGGTATACAAGGATTCGTCTGAGAGACAATTTGATATTGACTTAATCCCAAGTTCTTGAATATAATTAAAGATTTCATTTTATCGACTGTACTGCACTCCAATCTGGGCTATGGCTGTTCCACCTAACTTATGTATTGCTTCGTCTTAAGTTTCTACATCATTTGTTAAATACAGCTTCTGTTCTATAAGATCTAAGAAAATACAATTTTAAACATTTCAATAGCGTTCTTTGCTCTATTCAGTTACACATTAGATGGATGGTCACGTATCAAAACGAACTAACTATATTTTTCAGTTTTCTACAATATTAAATGATTTTAGAGTCACAGTTGTAAGAAAAGAACGATGTTCTTTTTCGATGATGATTCGGCCTGTTTTTACAATAATTCACACCTTTGGACCTTAGGTTAAAAAAAGCTACTGACTTATGAGACTAGGAATGATAGAAATACTAATTCTTAGCAAAAATAAGACACAATCCAACTTCATTTAAAAATTGACTTTTCGGCTTGTGACTCTCCAGATAACCTTCAGGATTTGGTGATAAAACTTCAGATCTTTATAACACACTGGGAGGTTTCTCTAACGAAGTAGGTGTTTTCAAATGTGTGTACCAATGAAGGTATTATATGCTGATTCTTTTTCAGTTGCGATACTGCAGCAATACTCTAGATTACTGTAGTTAAAAGGAAAACTCATTGATATTTAATTTATGTTACAAAATAATATACAGTTAAAAAAAAATGCCGGTATGCAGCAGTTGTGATAAAAAAGAAGAGGTGCAAAGAGAAAAAATAAGAACCATTTTGAATAACTAACTGACTCTATGGCTTATGGACTCGCAAGTTCATCGCCGCACTAACAAACGTTCGCCATTGGATAATATCCTGGACAATATCAAGCCAGTTTTCATCACGAACACCTACTTCTCGAATATCTGTTCTAATATTGTCCTCCCAACAACGTATCGGTCTTCCCAATGGTCTCCTTTAATCCGGCCTTCCAACCAGGATAGAATATAATCTTAGTTTTTCCCCCATCCGAGCTACATGGCCTGCCCACCTTAGACGTTGTGATTTCATTATTTTTACATCTGGTTGATCGAACAGTCCTTGGAGTTCTTCATTATGCAGTCTCCTCCACTCTCTAGTCATCTCGTCCCGTTTCGGCCCGTATATCTTTCTCAAAACCTTACTTTCAAACACACGTAATTTATGTTCATTTGCTAGGGTCGTACTCCAAGTTTTTCAACCGTAAAGTATTACCGGCAGAATAACCGTTCTGTATATTTTCAATTTCAATTTCCTTGATATTAATCGCGATGTTAGAAGTTTTTGTACTGAATAGAAACTACGTTCCCCTATACTAAACGACCTTTTTTATTTCTTCCGTGACCTCATTTTTGCTTGTTACGTATGCTCCCAAGTATTTAAATGTTTACTTTCTCTATGACCTCATCCCTAATTCTTGTGTTTTTATTTCCTTCATTCCCTGTGTTTCGCGCAAAGTTAAACAGTAGTTGCGACTAAGCATCGGCTTGTTTTAACCCGTTGCGAATCTTGAAACTATCTGACATATTATTACATGTCCGTACTCTGCTTATGGGGTCGCTGAGACACATCTTCACTAGCTGAACCAATTTTTTCGGAATTCCAAATCGTATCAGGATACTGTATAACTTTTCCCTTTTGATAGAATCATACGCTTTCTTAAAATCAATGAATAGCTGATGAACTGTCCCATTATATTCCCATTTCTTCTCCAATATTTGTCTCAAGGCGAAAATCTGGTCCAACGTGGATCTATTTCTTCTAAATCCGCATTGGTGATCTCCAATTATTTCATCTACGTATACACTTAGGCGTGTTAACAGAATATTACTTAATACCTTGTAACAGGTTGGAAGTAACGAGATTCCGCGGTAATTATTACAGTCCGATTTATCGCCTTTTTTGTAAATCGGAACTACTAGATTGAGATTTTCCATTCCTTTGGGAGCTACTCCTTTCTCAATTTAGGTAGTTCCTTGATTAGTGCCGTTCCTCCTGCTTTAATTAATTCGGCTGGAATATTGTCTATTCCTAGTGATTTGAAATTTTTCAATTTCTTTACCAACATTTCGATCTCGATCTCGCTAGGTTCGGGAACCCACAGTTCTGCGGTATGGATTTCAAATTCCTCTGTTTGTTCCCCGTTGTCTACATTAAGAAGTTTGCCGAAAAAACTTTTCCACACATCCACAATTTTAGTCGGATCGTCCTGAAGATCTCCCCGTTCATTTCTAATCATTCCTAACCTCGGCTGGTAACCTTTTCTTAACGAGTTTACCCCTTTGTATACGAGATCTCGTATGTTATTTGTCTTCCCGTTTTCCTCAATCTTCTGAATCTTCTGCGTCAGATATTCTCGCTTTTTGTTTCTGAGCCCGAGTGTGGCGTTTCGTTTCGCGTTACTGTAGTGGTTAGTATTTGCTTCGCTTTTATCACTTAGCCATCGTTACCTGGCTTGTTTTCGTATTTCATGAAACTTAAGGCATTTTTCATCAAACCAAGGTTTGTATTTTCTGTTGTTTCTTCTCACCTACACGTTCCTTCGCTGCGCTCTTAATTGTTTAACGAATCGCCTCCCACATCTAACTTACATCAATTTCATTTTTAATATCATTATTATTATTACTCGCGTCGGCTAGGATTTCGAACCTATTTGAGATTTCGAGTTGGTAATCTGCTCTTATGCTCGAATTATTTAATCGTTTAACTTCGAATTTCAGTTGTTTTGACCCCTTGCTGTCTCTGTTCGCGATGCATAACTTTTCCCTTACTTTTGTGATCACTTGTCTACGCATCTATTAATACGTGATCGAAATGGTTGAGAGTTTTGCATTCCGGAGATACCCATGTGAATTAGTGTGTCTTTGTGTTCAAAGTACGTGCTCTTTACCAGTAGGTTTCTCGAAATCGCGAAAGTTATCAATCTTTCTCCATTGTTGTTGGTCTTTTCGTAAATTCTGTATTTGCCTATAGTATGTCTACATTTTTCTTCCCTCCCTACCTTTGCATTGAAATCACCCAACACAATTTTCGAATTCTACTTCGGAATTCGGTCAAACCGCCTATCTAGCTCATCGTAGAATATATCTTTGTCGTTATCAGTAGCCACCTCGGTCGGAGCATAGACGTTTAATAAAACCATGTTGCCCCATCGAGTACGTATCGTAACGTACGATAGTCTTTCATTTACGAACTCTATATTCTGAACCGCCCGAAGGATACTGTTTTTGATTAGGACTATGTGAGACTATGTTCCCTCCCTCATAGTAGAATGTGTACTTGCCCTGTGGGATGCTATCCTGACCCTCCCACCGAACTTCTTGTATCGCTAATATGTCTAACTCGTACTTCTCGGTCTCGTGTACCGCCACCTGAAGAGCCCCCGTTTGGTATAATGTTCGTACGCTCCAAGAACAGGATTAAGAAAGGCCTTAGAATAGGAATTCTAAGGTCTTTCTTGATGCTGTTCTTGGACCCCTTGAAGCAGTCCTCGCCCGGAGATCATAACTAGTTTACCTTCGAAATATTTTACCTCAGGATAATCCATGAACCATCTGTTACTATTTCTTGACACGTTTTAGTGGTGTAGAGTTGTCAGCTCTACGACCTCGCAGTAAAGGTAGACATTCAAGATGTCGTCCTCTGTCCATCTCTGAGCCTTGCCGATGTCATTCATCTTCAGCCTCAGAGTGGTAATGGTGATGCTGCTTTCCCTCAGCATGATATTTTTGTTCGGACTTATCTTTCTCTAGCCTTTGTAGATCCTCTACTACCTACAAAGCAGCAGTACTGGGTTTAGTCCGCCCCGGAACATTTCCGGTACCCACCATATCTGGTCTTCATTCCCCTATCCGCCACCTGGGGAAGCTCTTGGTGGGAGACCAGTAACTCCAACCCGGATTTTGAAAAAAGAGTATGAATAATATAATCTCTATAATAATCAACATAATCCTAGGATTATCAACATTATCAACATAATATTCTTAAAAACTGAACGATTTCTGTTTTCATGCAGTCTCTTGATTTTTAGAGTCAATCAGATATTGTGAATCTATTACAGAACAGGTACAATTTAGGACTCAAATATAATGTAGATACGTCTATGATTTACAAATATTATTATTATTATTCAGTTTACAATTTCATTGACAGATCAATCGTACCCTAAGAACAATTAACATCACCTTACATATAACATTAATATACATTGATAATCATTAGCAAGTGTTTCAGGGACATTAAAAAATTTCTAGATACGTAAAATTGATTTTTTTTTTAGCAAGTAAGTACGCCAGTTTCAGTAAAATTTTATCACTGGACGGAACACAAATACATTAAGAAGAAAACTTAATCAGTAAACAAGTTAGTATGCCTACTTTCATGTTTTAAAAGAGAGGCTTTGTGGAATAATTTCTGAATGTGTTCGTTGGATTATTTCTTCTATAATTCCAGTATTTCTATGAAGTATGTAACATATATGGAGAACGGGTTAGCAGTAGGATTGATAAGTTTAGGAAAAAAAGGTTTAAAACAAGTGTTGAAAACGAACACTCTTGTTTCTTTTAAGTTTGTTTTAAAAGTTTTAATCATTTCATTTAAAGCAGGTTTTAGGGGGTGGTTTAATGTGTTTAAAACAACTAAAATACAGGGTAACCCCAAAACCTCTTCCACATTTGAAAGGCTAATAAAACAAAAGTATTGCAGATAGAAACTTGTTTATTGAAAAATATAAAAGGGGATTGAAAACAATTTGTAATGGCTAAGGTTCGAAAAGCGTCTGGTAAATATTTATGTTTTGAAAATTACGTCTTGTAAGTGTTGTCCATTCTTAGCAATACACATATGCAGACGATTTCTGAAGTCTATCATCACCCGACGTGTCATGTCTTGTGAAATATCTGCTACCTCCGCTTGAATTACTCCCTTGAGGTCGTCAAGAGTGTGGGTCCGATGTGCGTAAATCTTACCAGATGTAATTTTCGAAATATAAACACTTGACACACGCTTTGCGAACCTTAGTCATTACAAACTGTTTTCAAGACTTTTATATTTTTCAATAAACAAGTTTCTATCTGCAATACTTTTTGTTTTATTAGCCTTTCATACGTGGGAGCCTTTTTGGGGTCACCTTGTATCAAACTTAGGAAACTAATTTATTTATTTCTTCTACACAACACCAATCATCTACAAGATTTGTGCATAGAAGCAGTGTGTAAGCTATGTGCTTCTTAATATTCATATTTCTAACAGCAATTAGAGAACGAGATCCCCCACAACAAAACGTCGAAATGAACACGGATATGAAACTACTTTCCATGTAAGTAAAGATAACATACGTCATCACGCCATCCAAGCAGTCAATGATATCAAATAAACCAAACTTTCGATGAAAGTATGCAATTCTTACTCCAGATTGTTATGCAACCTCACATTTTTGTAAAAATAAAATCGTTCGGCATATGTAATCTGCTTGAGATCAACTTGGCGCAAACGAATTATTAATACCTTGCACATAATGACTATAGCATGAAAGCTTCAGGATATGAAACACATACCGTAAGCAATATTTCTAAATGTGGAAACATTTTCTACATGATCTCTATTGACCTTCAAAGGTCATTGACCTTAGCGCATATAAGAATTGTACTTTGATATATTCGAAAGCAGTGACACACTGACTGATCAAAATTCTAACCTACTTCCAGATGTGCTAGAAACTTGATATGAAGGTTGCTGAATAAGAGTAGCTTGCGAGAAAAATCCGAAATATTGAACAAGTCGCCATCTTGGATCCAATATGGCCGCCTGAAGTTTATATGTAGAAAGTATGCCCAGCCCGAACCACTGGAGCTAGAGAAACGAAATTTGGCATAAAAGTTGTATTGTCAATAGTATGTTACAAGAAAATTCCAGAAACTTCAAAAAGTCTCCATCTTGAATCCAAAATGGCTGCCATCGTGAAAAATTAACTTTTACCTATATCTTCCCTATTTCTTGGAATATTTTAACCAAATCAACTAATTGACATAAAATTTAGCCGTCATGAGTAAGTAACGATAAAGGGTCCCTCATGGAGTATGAGGCGGAGCCTCTAGCGAAGTCAAGCAAATTAAAAATATAAAATGTATATTAAAACATACTTATGAAAAACAAGAACAAGTGTCATTCAATTGTATTAATAACAAAGAGAAATTAATATAGTAAAGTAGTGTATTTATTGTGTTCCTAAACTACAATAGAGTACGTAAATGTATAATGTGGATGGCAAAGGTGAATGGATTTCATGGTCTGCTTATCATGCTAGCAAACAAGAAAAGATAATCCCTTTCCCAGAACTCAAAGTTCTATCGCCTCTATTTGTTGAAAGTTTAAACTCAGTTGCAATGATCCGCCACTGTATGGATGCTGTGAAAGCAGCTATTCATCACCTAAACCCAGGCCAAATTCCAATCTTGACAGTTGACCAACCCCTCTACGGCATTGGAAAGAAAATTCAGTGGTCGTGGCCAGATAGTTATGGAGAAGATCATTACATAGTTATGCTCGGCGGTCTTCACATTGAGATAGCCATCTTAAAGGTACACGGAGAGTGGCTAAAAGATAGCGGATGGACTACAGCTCTAGTGAAAACTGATATTAAGTTCTGGGAGAGCTGATTCTTTAATTGAAGTTAGTCATATCACCAGAACTCGTCGAGTCCATCAGTTCATAGTTGCTGCCTTGTATCACTTGCTTCGTGGAGCTTACAATGTACATAATGTACAAGTTAACCTTGTATCCTTTGATAAATGGTTGCAACAAAGAACTGAGGAAAATGTAAATTTCGACTTCTGGTTCAAAACACTATCACTGAAAGTCCTCATGCGAGGTTGCGAGAAGGCAACTTTCAGTTGTATGTAGAGATACTTACACAATTGCTTCCTTGGGTGTTTGCGTTGGATCACACTCGTTACTCCAGGTGGCTCTCGGTACATGTGTGAGATATGATGATTCTTCACGATAAACACCCAGCTATTTATGCAGAATTTACGACTGGTAATTTTGTTGTGCATGAAACAAACAAAAATTCTCAGTCATGGTTCTCGATCAGTGCCATGAACAGAACAACACAGGAATCAAATGTTCAGAAGGAGCCGTTGGTCTGGTGGAAACTCCTGGGACATTATGTCGTTGGATGGTAGCTGGCCCTGAAATTGCTAGAATGACCGAAGAATCCGAGAACCACTGTTCCCCAAATCATGAGTCAGTTTCGGACAGTGAATAACAACATCATGACCAATTACCTAGCGTAAAATACTTTACTGAAAGATGTCCAATTCTTAACGGAAATAATGAAGAATATGGGGAACCCATTCTTGGAGCTAAGCAAATATCTTTTGGTGCTCGATACAAAGGTTATGGACGAATCAGTTGCAAACACTGTCAGAAAAGTTTCCGTGGGTATCAAACAACACCTTCGTGGAAGAACGGCTGATTAACTGAACAAAACCACTCACTAACACAATTCCTAAGAACAAATTCCACTCTTCAGCAGATCTCCACTGAAAACAAAATCTAAACATAAGTTGAAATTGAAACATTGAAAAATAATTGCAGTCTCTTCTCTCGGCTGAACATATTTTGCCAGACACGTGAGGAAGATTTGGATAAGTTCTTCAGGCACGATAATCAGACCGTATTACCATCCTCCCTTGCACAAGGGGGCAATTTGAGAATTGGCATGAAGTCAGATCTTTCAAGCTGTATTGTGATACAGAATATTGTATCAGTACACTCGCCTCTTGTAGATGCTATGTTCATCGACGAAACAGCGGTTGTCCAAATGCTGGATCCTTCCACTGCAAACGTATTGAAGGAATATTAATATAATGTTTTCATGCCTTATGTAAACACTCAGTTAACAAAAGCGTGTAGATATAGTTTTTGATATGTACAGATCAAACAGCTTAAAAGCTACAGTCAGACATAACAGAGGTAGAGGTGTGAGAAGAAAAGCAGGGTCAAATAATTTGGTGCCGGGGAACTGTGAAAATTTCCTAAGAATAGATGAAAATAAAACATAACACTTCAATATCTATCTAAACAAGTTACAACTATACTAATACGTAACGGCAAGGCAGTCTATGCAACACACGGACATAGAGTCAGTCCTTTGTGTCCCAACGTGGTCTGATATAAGTAAATTATCTCCTTGCTCTCAAGAGGAAGCTGACACACGTCTGTTTCTTCATGTGTCAGGGTTGCAAGAAAGTGTCTAAACGTACAGATACCGATGTAGTTGTTTTGGCTTTAGTCTTATTTCTAAAAAATAAACCTGAGGAAATGTGGATAGCTTTCGGAGTTGGATCGAATTTCAGACACATTCCTATTCATGAGCAATTTTGGATTGAAGAATTTGCAATATACTTCCAGTGTTTCATGCTTTCACAGGCTCAAACGCCACATCTGCATTCTATGGAAGAAGAAAGAAAACAGGATAGGACACTGAAAGATTTTCCTTCAGTAATTGATGACTTTGAGGAGTTGCTTCAGATGCCTAAATGTGTCATTGTGGGTTCTTTGGAAAAGTTATAACGCTTAGTGGTTCTCATGTATGACAATGACAGGACAAGTGACTGTAATGAAGTTAATGGAGCAGGAAAGCAGCTATTCTCAAAGAAGTCCAGGACGCTTGAAAAATATTTCACCACCACAATATATTCTAAAGTTGCACATAAAACGTGTTTCGTATCAGGCAAACATCTGGAATCAAGCCTTAGTTCTCGACTCACACGTACCAAGCCCAACGAACTGCGGATGAATATATGAAGGGACGGGATGGAAACCACAGTGGACAACTCTGCCAGAAGCTTCACAATCTTGTTACGAACTGTTACACTGCTCATGCAAAAATGGGTGTACTGTAAATATCGGAACGTGATATTAAAATGCACAGCATTATGTGCATGTTCAGGAGACTGTAATTAGTTCCTGGAGACTAATACTTAGATTCATATGCCTATACATTCCATATTATTCATTTACGTACTGTATTGTAGTTCAGGAATTACATGAAATATACAATGTTGGTAATATAAGCGAATTACAATACAAAAAAGAATGATAAAAGGATAATGCACAATAATGATAATAATAATAGTAATAATAATAAACAATCCTATACACTAAATGCACTCACTCACTCACACACACACTGATACAGACACCCAGCACACGCAATATTTTTTTATTGGTGTCAACAGTTACATATTTACGAGGAAAAAAAAATAATGATTCTAATTACACAATACCAATGTGTGAAATTGTCAGGTTGGGTCATAAGAGTTTGAGCTTAATAATTGCTTCCGATGAAAAAAGTGTTTGACCATATTTTTGAACGCACTGTAGGTGGTAGAATTTGTAATATTGATTGGCAGAGAGTTCAATGTTCTTGCAACTGAAACAGAAAATGAACCGGCTGTTTTGCAGAGTCTGAAATGGGGGACATTAAGAGCGTTACTATTACGTGTTGTGTAGTGATGAACAGTTCTTCGAGGGTTAAGTTTATTTGCTAGGTAGAGGGGAGATTTATTTTTAAAAGTTTAAATATTAAACAACAATAGGGCAAGTTACGTCTCCTTGACATAGTAAGCATATTTTCATTTTTCAGTTTTGGTAGTACATGTTCTGATCTGTGAAATCCAAGGCTAAATCTTACGCAGGCATTTTGTATTTTTTGTATAGATATTGCCTTACTCAAGGTTACGCCAGGTACGTAGACTACATCACAGTAATCGAAAAGAGATAGGATAAGTTTACGGACAAGATAGAATTTAGTCTTTTTCGTGAAGTATTCGCGTAGTTTATAAAGATACCGCAGGGTTGACAGATCTTTTGTACACTGGGTGGACACATGAGAGCTCCAGGTAAGATTTTAGTCCATCTGGACGCCTAGATATCTGACCACCCTGGAATGTGTAATATTTATGTTCATTATGTTCATTTTAATTTCATCAGGAAATATATTCTTCAGGTTATTTTTTGCTCCTATGATCGTGAATGTACATTTTTGTGGGTTAAAGATGACAAACTCAACACATCTTTATCTTTATGCAATGAGATATTTTTTCCTAGTTTTCTTCCAAAATGTATGAAATGAAAGTCTAACTTCAATTAGGAATGGAGTTCTATATTGTCGTTAACCAGGATTAAATACATACACTTATGGTCAGTATTATGTTTTATATGTCTTGAACAATGATATATTTGAGAAGCAACCTTCCACTGGAAGGTAATATGAATTTTGATTAAAATATACTATGTATTTCTGGGTTAGATGAAAGTTTTTCAAATGTGTCCTGAGACCTACAATATAAATGATTATTTTCAGAATGGTGAAGTTTGTTGATATGTTAAGTTTAACTTGTAAAGATTTGTGTACGGGATGCCTTTTAGATACCACCTCGTTCTACAGATTTGAACAATACCCTAACTAATCGGTCACTTCGTCAATTATATGTGTTCTGGAACTTTCCTATTGCCTAATGTGATATTCTGGAGTTTCAATGAATAATATGATTAGTAGAAATAATTACTCAAGTTTGTTCTTTTCTACTAAAATGGCGATCTCGGATTGAGCGATTCGAACTCGTGCATATTAACAAAATTACTGCTTAAGATTACGAATTCAGATTCAGTGGTCCGAACTTACATTTTCTTTAAAACTTACTTTGTGGAGTTCATGTTTACATATTGATTTGGTCATCATGATTACGTCTAATGTACTGATCAATATTTTTGATTCTGAGCGTGGTAATATGTCGACTGATAGTGAACCTTGTATGGCAAATATGATAATTAATGGGTTCAGTCATAACGTTGAGATAGATTGTGGAGCATGAGCAAATGTAATGTCAAGAAGTCAGTTACATACAATTGAACCTCATATAACGTTATATGCCACTTCTCAAAATTTATGTACGAGCGATGGACATATGTTCGGCTTAGCATCTTAGGATCATATTGGAAGACCTGCTTTGAATACATTTTGGCCTTTATAGAAGCAATACACCAACAAGTTCTGTAAATGTAGCAACTTTATCAGAGTCTAATGATGAAAAAGCTATTAAGGTAAAACAATCCTTAACTGAGAAATTTCACAAGGTATTTCTCAGCTGATGTAACAGAAACTATCGAAAATTATCAGGTAAACGTAAAGTTAGCACAAAATGCAGTGCTAATTTTTCGTAAGTTTTACCGGATATCATTTAGTTTAGAAACCAAAGTATTTATTTATTTGGAAAACAACAGACTAATGCCTAATTAAAGTCTTCCATTGAAATAATTGCATAATCCATTGCATAATGAAATAATTCAAGTTGTACACATAAAAAAACTTTACAAACCCAATCACATAGAACAAAACAGTCATCATAATAGTTTCCGCAAGATAGAGAAAAAAATGTACAAACAAAATCACACAGACAAAGACATTAACATAATTTTCCCAAGATAAAATTAACATAATAATAATAATAATTTCTCCGTTGCATAAAGCAGAACAAAACATTAATATAGTTAACAC
>JAGDQP010023210.1:5074-29453 GCA_022664845.1 Lepisma saccharinum
TGAGATGAAAACGGCATTAAGCATGGAAATATTACAACAATTATCAACCTTATACAGGCTATCTTTTGTTCTAAAAAAATGCAGCCATTCCGCACTCCACATACTTTGGACCAGACTGAAGAATACGTTGATTTTTTTTCATCCTATTTCTTCGTGGAGAGTCCTCCTAGTGCTTCTAGTTGTGATCTGAGTTCAAGTAGTTCATGATCAGGAACGTACCTTAATTCTTCATGCTCATCTGTATGTTCATGTACATTCAACTGAACTCCTTCAGGTAGCGCTGCCTCCAGAATTTCAAAAAATATTGGAGCTAAAGTTGCCGGCAAGTCCACCACCTGAAAAAAAGTCCATATTAAGTGAGAAAACGTTCGAAACATGATGTTTGCAAACAAGTGTTGCAGTCTGTTTCCTAGCTAAAAATGAATTTGTGAGAAAGAAACGTTTTCATAAAGAGAAATAATCCTTCCATTGCTATCGAGGGCAATATAAACTTATTAAGTAGGTACGTATTTTTTTTATAACAACATTAGCTTTTCTCCTTCAACCTTTTCCGTCCTTTCTTCTCTTCTTTTGCATTACAGCTCAGTATACAACTGACGTCGAAACGTCTGCAGTGTAAGGATTTTCTCTGCAGAAAAACGATTCTTGGGAGCAGTTCACGTAAATATTAACTTTGTCTAATTTAACTATAGCTCTTTTCAGTTCTGAATGCAATGTTCAAACCGCGAACTAACGTATAAACGAACACGGGCACAGACAAAAGACACGCCAGTCGAATGGTGATTGCAGAGGTGCTAAATGAAGAAGTTTTGTGTGAATACAAGGCCTGAAACGTTTTGCTTTCTCCTGCTTAATCGCCCAGCTACGAACGGATGACAACGGCAACTATAATAATAATAATAATTGCTAGGATCTTGCGTGTTTGTATGTACTTAAGCGAACAGAAATGCGTAAATAAACGTGATATTCGTTTATATTCAGTGCAATAACGAAGAACGTAATATCCTTTGTTTGTAATATTACGTATTCATTATCATGAATGAACAACTGTAGTGTAGGTTGATCCGAACGACTCTAGCTCAGTTAGTAGAGCGTCAGTTTAGCCATCGGAAGGTCCTGGGAACGATCTCAGCGGCCGCACATTCGGACTTTTCCAGAGTTTTCCCCTCAGTCAAACCAGGCAAATGCCGGAATGGTACCTACAAACTAGAACCCGACCGACTACCTTCCAACATCATCTCCCTCACTTCCAACATCTTGCTTACGTTAATAAAGATCAGTATTTCGATTAATTGCGTTGATCAGAATGTACCGTCACTGTCTTATCCTACGCATATTCACACTAGCGTTGGCAGAATAACAACAAAGAAGGTTACTGGGATATTAGTCATTATAATCTGTTTACTTATTACTTTTAGGCATCTCTGACTATGCCTAGGATTGAGATGGGGGAGAAATGGAAGGTAGTGGCCAAGGCTTTAAGGTTCTAGCCTGGCATTTGCCTGGTGAAACTGAGAAAAAGCTTGGGAAAACTCAGTGAGGATGATGGGCAGCCGGGTTCGAAGCCGCGTACCTACCTACGAGTCAATTGATTTGGTGTGAGTGTAACACTGTTTATATAGATTTGGTCCCGATGACGTTCTGAGCCTAAGATGCCTAAAATCCATAAATCAATTCAATTCGTGCCCCGATGAAATCCCTAAGGACACTATGTATTTCTTGTGATGCTTGGGACTGTTTCTTAAGATAGAGGCCATTCCTCAGATGGAATTAAAATCTCAGACCAACCATCCTGTTCCGATTTACTCTTTCAATCACTTCCCACCAAACGAATACAAAAATAGCGCAGTAATCAAAGCAATATCTCCCTCCTTGCCTACTGCGCACAGTGGGAATAAAATATTTATTTAATGCTCTTGGAACGTACAATGCAGATTTTGGGAGCTATATTATTTCGGGGAATTGCACAGCCATAATTTTCAAAGAATTTATTGATTTGTTATTAACTTGCTAAAAGAGCTTCTAAGGACTGAAAGTCGCTTTTTGGTAAAGTAGGTTCCGAAACACTCCGTTCAAGAGATTTCAGCAGGAATGGAACCCGTGACCACGCGCATAGAAAGCGAGCCCGCTAACCTCTCGGCTCCGAGTTCTCATCGTCTTTGTGTTAAGGAGATTACACCGCTTCGGAAGTGAATATTACTTCCTCATCCTGTAAATTTTTATGTATTATTCTTTGTTCAATTGAATTGATTTAATTTATGGCATTCAGGCATCTAAGACTCAGGCTAGGGTAGGGTAGGGGAAATAATACAGAAAGATATCAGCCAGGGCCTAAGTTGACGGTGCCATCCCGGCATTTGCCTGGTGTGACTGAGGAAAAACTTTGGACGGACCTCAGTCAGCATGGTCGGCCGCTGGGATTGAACCTACGACCTCCCGAATGCTAAGCCAACGCTCTACCACAGAGCTACGACAGCTCGTTTATGATTACACTTTTTGTTTTCTCTCTTCAACTGGCGTGAACGGGATTCGAACTAGTCATATTTTGGTTACTAGTACGGTATGCTAACCTCTGGAAACATAGTGTAATTACCTTAAATGAACGACAATGAACAATGTGCGACACAATATGTTACATTAGATATATACTTCTCACTACCCTTCCAAGACCAATGTCTGACGTACGTTGCGTCATGCATCTTCCATTAATATACGAAAAAAATAGAAAATCAACTAACAGGTATCTCGTCCTACCCTTACATTTTCTTTCATACAGGCATTATATAGTGTTCGAATCATATTCTGCATTGGAAACGCTGTTTCCGACAACGAGTTAGTTGTTCCTGTAAACACGAATGTTTTGGTGATACTAGCGCCATCACAACGAATGCATTCCCAGCTGCAACAGATTTTAGAGAGCCTATAAAAAAATCACTAGATCTTTAGTTATATCAAGAAGATAATAATGCATTAGAAATGCTCGACAAAATGAAGATGATAAAGAGGAGGAGCTTCATTTAGCTGACGAACTTGAACCACAGAAAAGAAAACCATTTAACAAAAACAGAGTACGGAAAGGTCAAAAGCGTCTGTTCTCCAGAAGGTAAATAGTGTAACTCCCTGTAATCAATAACAAATAAAACACGCTATGAAGAACAAATTAGATAAAATGGAGTATCGACGAATACCGGATTCTCGGAGTACAAAGGTTATTTCACAGATGGTACGCAAAAATCTGGTGTGTATCAAGTAGTATGTAATTGCGGTAAAAATACAAAGCGTTGCATGTCGATACGTATGCAATGCATAATGTCATCAATAATTAGGAGATCATTTTCGAGGTATGTTAATAATCCACAATAGGCTTGAACATCGAAACGGGAAACTTATCTTGGACCCCATTCATGATAACACACTCAGGACGCGTAAACACTAACACGAAACAAAAAAACACACCCCTTCACTTAAGATCCGCTCTTACCTTCTGATAATAAGTTAATTAATACAGAGCATCACGATAAAAGCAAAATTTTATTACAATTTGTACAATTATACATAAAATATACACATACATACCACTTTTCACGTATTTTCACCAATTGTAAAAAAAAAACAAAAAAAAACAACTTTTTCTACCAGATTCTGGCAAAATTGAAATGAACAGTTGAATACAAATTTTGCAGTGCACACAAGTGTCTTAAGTGACACGTAAATCTATTTTACGTTTCTACAAATTTTCCTATACACACGCACGGTTTAATCTGATATTTTAATAATGTTAGCAATTAACAAATGGTTAAAATTACATCACTGAGACTTTATTAGTTTTGGAGTTACATGTTTTTTCAATGACGTGAAATACGCGACTGATTTGTGTCAATTTTGTTCTAGAATTAATAAATTACAAATTAAAACAACAATACAAAACTGTTATTTGAGTGTTGTACTCTTGTTTTATGATGTGTAGCTTAAATAAATTAAAAGTTATGAATTGATACAAACTAATAAGCATACCACAGTTTAGAATAATTGTTTCCTTTCTTTCTGCCACTGCTGCTGCCAAATGAATGCAGGTCTGAACTTGTAGACACCTCACCACACAACAACGAGTGAACTGACCCAGTCAGTTGTCTGGTCATTGTGAAATCAATTGTAGTGGAGTATCTTGTGGAATATTAGTGTAATAAGTAAACGTTTTTGCTAATACAATGGAATGTTCTGTAGGATTAATAACTGGTGGGTTGTGTCATAAACGTGATAATCGGCCTTTTCCTAAAGAAATATTTAAAACAAATGATTTGAGTGAGAAAGAACAAATATTATTGGAACTTCAGAAATACCACCATGTGTTTGGAAGAAACAGTAGCGATTCTTTTTGTGAGTACCCATAAAAAAAACTATAAGAAGTGGTTTAAGAGAAATTCTTCTTGAGCATTTTCGAAAAAAAAAAGTTCCTGTTGAGCTAATGTCAGGCAAATCCCTTGGCCCTACATATAATAAGAAAATACAGTGTAACCTCGATATATCGAATTCCTTGATAAATCGAAGTTCTTCCATTCCCCCTGAACCTGCTATCATTCCCATGTGTATTTTTACCTTTATCTCCACATCCCCCATGCACCGTTCACGGCGCGTGCGTATCGCACAGGGGATAGCTTTACTTTTACCTTATATATCGAAGGAATGGTCACGAAGGATAGACCTCGATATTTCGAATTTTCATACTTGCTTGGCTTGGGACCGCACCTCTATATATCGAAGTTCTGATTGGAAAACCTCTTTTTATAAAATCTATAATACTGTAATGTATTTAGACGAAACTCGGTTCGTTCTTTGAAGATAATCGTTCATGTTGCAATCTGTAACCTCCACCATTGTTTACAGTTGTTATTGCATGCATAAGGTCAACTTTTTGCCTTAAGGCGTAAGTGGTATGTGTATATTACTTGAATCAGCCGGTATACACAACGTATGTGTTTGCAAATACCATCAGATTGTCAAACTTATGGTAGAAGGAGCAAAACTGAACAAAGATTACAGAGACTTAATTGATTTGCTGGTTTGTGACTCTCAGAACAGTAACTGTATGCTCGATAAATGTGAGTTCTGTCCAGGAAAGGAATTTCTTCTTGAGTTGTTACAACAGTGAAACCAATGATCTTCCAGATTATGTCACTTTCAAGCAGTGGGTTAGTACCGATCGAGCAGAGCTGATCACTCGGATTATATGCGCTTTGATGAATTTTTTTACGAATTAGTTGAAAAACTGATGATACTGAAAACACATCACTTGACTGCAAAAGCTCAGTCGAAATACTTGAAGGAACTCAAGGAAAAGTTATCAAAAGATGTTTGTTTAACCTTATGTTATTTTGCAGAGAAATTTTAATTATACAAGATGAAATTCAGAGTTTCCATTGTTCCAATCCACAAGCAACACTACATCCTTATATGTTTTACTACAAGAAACATGACGACAAGATTTACTGCAAGAGCTTATGTGTAATATGTGAAAACTTGCACCACAATACTGCTACTGTGCACACTTTTTTCGAAAGTACTTTGTTAAAGAACTAAAGGAAGCAGCACCAGAGGTAAAAACAAAAATAATATCTTTTAGTGATGGCGCCAATAGCCAAAATGAAATAAAACTAAGAAAAAACATCAACAACATTTGTCACCATTATTGATCTTGAGGTCGAGTGAAATTTCTCTGCATCCTCATACGGCAAAAATGCGTGTGATGGAATTGGTGGTACGACAAAAAGAGCGGTGACCAAGGCAAGCTTGCAGCGACCATATGACAATCAAAATTTAACAGATGTAAAGGTACTGTGTTGATAATATATCAGGCATACATTTTATCTATGTTTCATCAGAAGAGCCGTCAAAGAACAAGTTGGAGAAGAGATTGCTACTTGTAAACGAATTGTCAGTACCAGGTCATATCATAGATTTGTACCTCTAACTCAAACCCAAATCAGATGTTATGAGTATTCACAATCAGAAGAATTTACTGATTGCAGCACTTCAGTACTTCCAGAACATTGTATGTTGTCATTGGAAAATAATGATACAGTAGTCTGCATTTACGACGAGAAGTGGCGGATTGGGAGAACTAAAGACACCAGTCAGGAAAATAAGGATCTTTTGGTTCATATTTTCCATCTCCATGGCCCAAGAACCTTCTTTCAAATCTCTAAAAAACGACAAAGTCTGGATGTCAATCAGTAAGGTCCTAAAGGAACACCAATTAACTAACTAATCCTACAGGAACACCAATTAACTAACTCTATGGCTTATGAAACTCGCAAGTTCACCGCCGCAGTAACAAACGCTCGCCACTGGATTCTATCCTGGGCAATATCAAGCCAATTGTCATCACGAACACCTACTTCTCGAAGATCTCTTCTAATATTGTTCTCCCAACGACGTCTCGGTCTTCCCAATGGTCTCCTTCCATCCGGGATAGAATATAATCTTCGTTTTTCCCCCATCTGAGCTACATAGCCTGCCCACTTTAGTCGTCGCGATTTCATTATTTTTACATCATCTGGTGAGTCGTACAGTCTGTGGAGTTCTTCATTATGCTGTCTCTTCCACTCTTCAGTCATCTCGTCCCGTATATCTTTCTCAAAACCTTATTTTCAAACACTCGTAATTTATGTTCACCTGCCAGGGTCGTACTCCAACTTTCGCAACCGTAAAGTATTACCGGCAGAATAACAGTTCTGTATATTTTCACTTTCAATTTCCTTGATATTAATCGCGATGTTAGAAGTTTTTGGACTGAATAGAAAAATGCGTTCCCCCGATACTAAGCGACTTTTTATTTCTTCCGTGACCTCATTTTTGCTTGTTACGTATGCTCCCAAGTATTTAAATTTGTGTACTTTCTCTATGACACCATCCCTAATTCTTATGTTTTTATTTCCTTCATTTCCTGTGTTTCGGCTTGTTATCATGTATTTTGTTTTATCTATGTTTACCAGTAGACGAATCTCATCGCACGCTTCTACTAAGACATCGGTGTTGCTTTGTAGTGCATCTATATCGTCCCCTATTAAATCTACATCATCCGCATATGCGAACAGTTGATTCAAACCATTCAATGATACTCTCTTTCTGTCCCCTTTAATTATTAAAATCGCATATTCTAACGGAAAGTTAAACAGTAGTGGTGACAAGGCATCGCCTTGTTTCAATCCGTTGCGAATCTTAAAACTATCTGACATATTATTTATATAATATATTTGACATACCTATCCGTACTCTGGTTATGGGGTTGCTGAGACACATCTTTACTTGTTGAACCAATTTTTTCGGAATTCCAAATCGTATCAGGATACTGTAGAACTCTTCCCTTTTGATAGAATCATATGCTTTCTTAAAATCAATGAATAGCTGGTGAACCATCCCATTGTATTCCCATTTCATCTCCAAAATTTGTTTCAAGGCGAAAATCTATTTCTTCTAAATCCACATTGGTGATCTCCAATTATTTCATCTACGTATATACTTAGGCGTGTTAACAGAATATTACTTAATACTTTGTAACAGGTTGGAAGTAACGAGATTCCGCGGTAATTATTACAGTCCGATTTTTCGCCTTTTTTGTAAATCGGAACTATTATTGAGGTTTTCCATTCCTTTGGGAGCTCCTCCTTTCTCCATACAGCACTTATCAATTTATGTAGTCCCTTGATTAGTGCCGTTCCTCCTGTTTTAATTAATTCGGCTGGAATACTGTCTATTCCTGGTGATTTGAAATTTTTCACCTTCTTTACCAACATTTCGATCTCGATCTCGCTAGACTCGGAAATCCACGGTTCTGTGATATGGATTTCAAATTCCTCTGTTTGTTCCCCGTTGTGTACAATAAAAAGCTTGTCGAAATAACTTTTCCACACATACAAGTTTAGTCGGATCCGCCTGAAGATCTCCACGTTCATCTAATCATTCCTAACCTCGGCTGGTAACCCTTTCTTAACGAGTTTACCCCTTTGTATAAATCTCGTATGTTATTTGTCTTCCCGTTTTCCTCAATCTCCTGAATCTTCTGCGTCAGATATTCTCGCTTTTTGTTTCTGAACCCGAGTGTGGCGTTTCGTTTCGCGTTACTGTAGTGGTTGTAGTATTTGCTTTGCTTTTATTGCTTAGCCATCGTTGCCTGGCTTGTTTTCGTATTTCATAAAAATTAAGGCATTCTTCATCAAACCAAGGTTTGTTTTTCTGTTGTTTCTTCTAACCTACACGTTCCTTCGCTGCGCTCTTAATTGTTTCACGAATTGCCTCCCACATCTTACTTACATCAATTTTATTATTAATATCATCATTATTATTACTCGAGTCGGCTAGCATTTCGGACGTATGTGAGAGTTCGAGTTGGTAATCTACTTTTATGCTAGGATTATTTAATCGTTTAACTTCGAATTTCAGTTGTTTTGACCCCTTGCTTTCTCTGTTCGCGATGCATAACGTTTCCCTTACTTTTGTGATTACTATTTGAAGGTCAGTGTCACCTTCCGCTCCTCTGTACGAGCTAACATCCATTATGTTGGTGTGTCTTTATCTATCTACTAATACGTGATCGATCTGGTTGAGAGTTTTGCCGTCCGGAGATACCCATGTGTATTTGTGTATGTCTTTGTGTTCAAAGTACGTGTGCTCTTTACCAGTAGGATTTTCGAAATCACGAAAGTTATCAGTCTTTCTTCGTTGTTGTCGGTCTTTTCGTGAAGGCTGTATTTGCCTATAGTAGGTCTATATTTTTCCTGCTCCCCACCTCTGCATTGAAATCACCCAACATAATTTTGGAATTATATTGCGGCATTCGGTCAAACAGCCTTTCTAGCTCATCGTAGAATATATCTTTTTTCGTTATCAGTAGCACCTCGGTCGGAACACAGACGTTTAATAAAACCGTGTTGCCCCATCGAGTACGTATCGTAACGTACAATAGTCTTTCTTTAACGAACTCTAGATTCTGAACCGCTTGAAGGATACTGTTCTTAATGAGGAATCCTGTTCTGAAATCGTGAGACTGTATTCCCCCGTAGTAGAAAGTGTACTTGCCCTGTGGGATGCTATCTTGACCCTCCCACCGAACTTCTTGTATCGCTAATATGTCTAGCTAGTACTTCTCGGTCTCGCGTAATGCCACCTGAAGAGCGCCCGTTTGGTATAATGTTCATACGTTCCTATTCTAAGGTCTTTCTTAATCCTGTTCTTGGAACCCCCTGAAGCAGTCTCCGCCCGGAGATCCGAACGAGGGACTACCAATAGAGTTCACAAATGCTACCTGTGAATATCAGTATATCATGAAAACCTGAATACAGAAATTAGTCAACTTTTTCCATCACTGATGTCTTAACAGCAGAGCTATGGGAATAAAATAAAATAAACAGTTTGTTTGGTTTTTTGTAAAAGTTATGATTCATTAATCGAAATTTCCTTACTGTTACTAATGTGTTATTTTGACCTTTGCTACAAGTGTATATCTACGCCTCATAGCGCTTTATGACATTTTCACTGTTTTAAAGAAAAAAGAAAAAACTAAAAAAAACTAATGAAGTCTCAATGATGAAATTTTAACCACTTTACTACACTACTATCGCCTATTTTGTGCAAATTTGTTTTTTTATTCAAGTGTCTCGGATATTTAATGTTGAAAATACCTGAGTTTAGAAAAATCGCAATGTTTGCAAACCGACAAAAAAATAAAGAATATGGTTCTCAGATCTGAAACAATTTTGTAAAATTGTATACCATATAGCCTCTATCCAAACAAAAAATTGACAGTGAGTACAAGTTTTTAATTCAAAAGTGAAGTTTTGGATGTTTTAAACCTCAATATTGAAAGTTTTTTTTTAAGTACTAAAGCAAGCCTAAATGTGTACAGAGCATAAAATGTTTTACATTACATTCTTTTTCATATTGTTTTTGTTTGAAATCAATATAATTAAAAACAAAAAAGTTACAGAGTTAAACGCAAACCTCTGAAAAGTGAAAAATATGCTGACGCGCCTATACAAAATGGCCATCAAATTAACAAATGCCTGTTTTCAACTCTCTAAACGTTGTACAAACTTTGGTTCAAAAAAAAAAAAAAAAAAAAAAAAAGTAGCAAGCACTTTGATTCGACACGTGACTCACCCGTAAATTATGTTACTCAATGGTCTGCCTTATTATTTGATGGCAGCAAGAGGTCGACCGACGTTCATGCTTTCTTTCTTCATGGTAATACGACACCTTTCCATTGTACTAAATGTCACCCTTGTGAAAGCGGCGAATCCAAGTTTGCAAGGAAAGTGTCAACTCAAAATTTCCCTTTCTTTCTCTCTCTCTCTCAAAAGCATTAGAGAAGAATTCTCATTCTGTGACAAAAATGCCACAAATCCATCTACATCGGTCACCGATAGACAGCATAAGTGTTTGACAGATTGTGCATATAGCTTCTCAAGTAAGACGTCACTTCTTTTCCTCCTCCTGTAAAACTGTACTCTTTTAAGTTGTAACACTTTTCTTGTACATGTGCGATATGACAAAATAAAAGCAACTTCCTGTAAACGTTTATTTTCCTGCACTTGAAGCACATGGTAAGCGGAATAACACATTTTCTATTTGAGGAGTACGCAAATACATAATGGGAATCTTTGACATTACAGGTGTTTTCGACAACGTATGGTGGTCATCAGTGTTAAAGAAGTTGAAAAATATTGGGGTCAATCCCGCTGTTTGGGAAACAGTCAAAAACTACTTTCAGGACAAAACAATACAGATGATGGCGTCGTGCGGAAAACACCAACAAAAGGATGCCCGCAGGGATCATTGCTCGGGCAAATAATATGGGACATGATATTTCAGCCATGTCTGGTACTGCTGGACGGATTGGAACAGATGGAAAGGGTTGTGGGATACGCGGACGATCTGGCGGTCGTAATAAAAGGAAACAGCAGGAACGAACTACAAGATAAAGCTAACCAAATTATAGGAAGAATGACATCATGGTGCAAGAACAACAAATTTACGATATCGGCGGAGAAGACGAAGTATGTCTTGTTTAAAGACAACTTAAATTTCAATAGGTGGCCACTAATAAAAATTAATGAAAAGTCAATTAAAAGAGAAAAAGAATTCAAATATCTTGGCGTCATTCTAGATGAAAAGCTAAATTTTAGAACACACGTAGCCACAGCAAAGAACAAGGCCATCAAAATATCGCATAAAATAGTCAATGTTGCAACTAATGATTGAAAGTTGGATACATCTGAAAGTAATAAAACTGTACCATGATATCACAAGCCGGTCTGTAGTCGGATACGCCGCTAGCGCCTGGTGCCACCGAATGGACGACGTAAGACAACGGCAGATTATAAATAGATCTCAACGACAAATATTGCTCCGTCTTACTGGAGCCTACAGAACCACTCCAGATGGTGACCGAGACCATGCTCATGCACCTCCACGTTAAAAGAATGGGAGTCACGTACTGACTCAAGAAAGGTAACGAAGAGAAGATCATAGATTCTTCACCAAGCAGCAGGAAGTAGAAGAGAAACCCAAGAAATACTGACCAGTGCGTTGCAAACGTTCTGGGAGGAAACATCGAACGCAAGAAGAGTTTTCACCATTTTCCCGGACGTGGCTGAGAGGACAGAAATGCAGATGGAGAAGGAGGGTTACTCAATTTCGTCACCGGTCATGGCCTTATAGACAGAGACTGAAAGACCTAAACTTAGTTGAGGACAATATGTGCCGCACCTTTGGGGTGGTTGCGTCCCCAGATCACGTTGTCCTTGGATGCCGAGAGACAGAAGAGCTAGTCAGAGAACAAAGAGCCCCGTCACAGAGGTTCTGAGAACTCCAGAACTGGTGGCGGTCCTCCGGGAGACGGCGGATAAAGTGTCATTATTCTACAGGAGAAGGTTCTTGGGCGGGAGGCGCGCCTTGGGTCGCGGCGCGATGCAGTGAGATCCCAACAGTATGAAAAGTGTATAGAGCTATTACCGGACTTAACAGCGTAATGTCTGCACGCACGAACGGGTCTCCCGCGACGACCACGGCATTCGCGTGTACAAACAAACATTCCAACAAATACACGAACAAACAAACAAATATCATAGTGAAAGTGCACTAATCTTGATTTAACGACTATCTAATATAACGGTACAAATTAAGAACAAAATGACGAAAATCAATATAAGCAAGACTAACTATAAGTGTGATGATACTGGAACTCCAGCACTTCGGAGTGCCTTGCCGGAAGACCGGCGAGAGACACTCATAAACAGTGTGAAAGTGCGCGTGAGTGGTGGAGAGAACCGCGATGAGTGTTGTTATTATTACTTAGTGGAAATCAATATAAGCTGATAAAGTGACTGAAGGCTGCGGAAACCGCAACCAACGATTGAAATGATGAGTGAAGGACGAGTGTGGAATAGTAATTACCAATGGATGAAGAGAAGAGGAAATAGTGTTGCAGAACCAGTGTGTTATGCAGGACTAACTATGAAGAAGATCAGCTTCTTTTCTTTTTACCTAGAGGAAGACAACAAGAAGAGATCGAGCAAGACGAAGACTGGACGGCCATCCCTGTGACGAGATAACAACTGTAATCCAGAAAGAAGAACCCAACTCCAAGAAAGCAGCTACTAACCTTTCTTTAATCTCGTTACAGAAAGACGCTGAAAAGAAGAAGCCCTGCTCAAGTTGTGTTGTCCTATATTTGTCTGTCTTGTCTTATGTGTATTGTATGTGTTTCTGTATAAAATAAAGCATATAATAGTAGGTAGGAACCCCCCATGCAAATGTTCCAACAACAAGGAACATAGACCAGGAGAACATTCTGGACGCCTGGTCAAAAGTCCGTCCCGCAACACCAACTGTATCGATCAGGTGGAACGCAGGAGATTCTTGGAATGCCGGAACTCCGGCAATCCAACAATCTCTAGGGACAAGCCTGCCCCAAGCTGAGAAGTACTAAGACGTACGTGCTGCACGAGAGTGCACGACTCAACTTACGCAAAGCATGCAAAGAGGCAGGGGTGGTAAGTAGAGGTGTGCAACGAGCGGATTTCGAGCGCTCGAAACACAAAAATAAGTTTTCGAGCGAGCAGAGTATGATCGAACAAAATCTGCTCGAACAGATTTGTTCGAACACTTTTGCTCGAAATCCTGGATTCGAGCGCTCGAAAGTCCTGGAATTTCCCCTTCCCCTCCATTTATCCTGGTAAAGAACGTAGTACACAATGTTGCCAACTGTGATACTATTATTCTGATCATAGTATAATTTCAACTTTATAGCTTTGATACAACAGATAATTATTAAGTACTAAAAAAACTATTATCGTGATTCCATAGGTACTTTAACGCCAACATTTCTTTGAGCTCCAACGGACGCTACGATTCCGAGCCTAAATATGTTAAAATTTGTAATCCAAGACCACGGCAGCGCGAAACATCATCATTATAAAAAAATGTCTGTTGAGGGGAAGGGGGGGGGGGAGTTCATTACCACGACCAAAAATATACACTTTTGAAATCCAAGATGGCGGCAGCGCGAAATGTCACAATTGCTAAAAATCATCAGAATTTCGTGAAATTTTATATGTGGGGGGCTTGAAGGAGCTCTGAGTCCATTACTGAGGGCAAAAATATAAAATTTTCAAATCCAAGATGGCGGCAGTGCGAAATGTCACAATTGTTAAAAATCATCAGAATTTCGTGAAATTTTATATGTGGGGGCTTCAAGGAGCACTGAGTGCATTACCGAGGGCAAAAATATACAATTTTGAAATCCAAGATGGCGGCAGCGCGGAATGTCACAATTGTTAAAATCATCAGAATTTCGTGAAATTTTGTATGTAGGAGCTTGAAAGAGACCTGAGTGCATTACCGGGGGCAAAAATATACAATTTTGAAATCCAAGATGGCGACAGCGCGAAATATATTTTTTTGTTTATTTATAGTACATCAGAGCAACATAGTTGTATACGAAAGTGTCAGATATGGATATATACAGTTAAACAATGGTTAAATATAATAAATATGGTACAGATACATTATACAACACAGAGCTCACAGAAAACAATACACTTAAGAGTATAATTTTGTATCATCCAAATTAACAATAAACGTCTCAATTTCTTCAAATGTGTACCCTTCACTCTGTATCAAGATCTTTTTAAAGATATGTTTATATTTCTTAGATTGAAATTCTCTGATTTCCAATGGTAATAAGTTATAAAATCTTAAACCTTGCACATAATAAGCATTATACGTCTTGGCAAGTCTTGTATTAGGTAAGATGTACTGTAGTCTATTTCTTGTATTATATGTGTGACGCATGGAGCCAGTCATATACTCCTCTAAATGAGCTTTTACATGCAAAACTGAATGAAAAATGAACAAACATGGAATTGTTAAAATGTTTAATTTAAAAAAAAAACTTTAGGAGAATGCCAGGGAGTTACACCTTGCATCAGTCTTATAGCCTTTTTCTGCCAGATAAAGAAAGACCTCTTTCCATCTTGGGGCAGATCCCCAGAGGAGAATACCATATGAGATATGTGAATGGAAAAAGGCATAATAAGCCATTTTAAAGTAATTTGACGAAATATTAGATCTTAATTTACGTAGAATATACAAGCTTTTCGTCAACCTCCCTATTACAAAATCAATGTGGTCATTCCAAGTTAGGGAGCTGTCCATAATTAATCCTAAGAGTTTGACGGAGTTATGCTTATTCATTTTTTTAATGTCAGCATTTAAGGAAAAGATAATATTTTCCGTCTTATTGACATTTAGGGTGAGATCATTTCGCATCAACCAGGATGTCGCTATAGAAAAAATTTTCTTAACATCATTCATTAGACCAACAATATTTGCATTACTCGACAGAATAGTTGTATCATCCGCATAGAGTACCGTTGGAGTTTCCAAAGCGTAAGGGAAGTCATTCATATACAGCACGAAAAGAAGAGGACCCAGGACTAAACCTTGTGGAACTCCTCTATTAATTATTAGAAATCTGGAAAAGACATTATTAATCTTTACAGCTTGTTGTCGATCAGCTAAATAAGATCCAAGTAGGTCTAATTCTTCGCCTACTATACCATATATTTGTAATTTATTTATTAATATAGGATGGGAAAGCGAATCAAATGCTTTACTGAGATCTAGCAGCAAGGCAGAAGTGACTTTCTTGGAGTCAAAGTCTAACAATTTTTTCAACTGCAGAAACGGTACTTAACCCTTGTCTAAAACCAAATTGAGAATCGTTAATACATCCGTTTTGTTCTAAATAGTAGGTTAATTGAGTTAATATAACCTGTTCGAAAACCTTAGAAATAACAGGTACCAATGCTATCGGTCGATAATTCTTCGAATAATTTTTGTCGCCCTTCTTATGAATAGGCACTACAGTGTTTTTTTTTTAGTATCTTAGGGAATTTACCAGAGTACATAGAATTGTTGATTAGCATACACAAAGGTTTATAAATTATGTCGATAATATGTTTGAGAAGATACGAAGATAACCCGAAGAAATCTTCAGCACGACTTGATTTTAGTTTTTTTTACAATAAGTACAATAGAAGAAGGAGAAATTGTTTGAAACTTAAAGTAAGTTTTTCTTTTACCCTGTTGTGATTTATCAAAACATAGCGATATACAATCATTAGACGTGTTATTCAGAATATCAGTCACATCATTCGAAACATTAGCAAAGTAGTCATTGAAAGTTACAGGGGAAATGTCTATCTTTTGTATGGGTTTGATTAGATTGATTCCGTCTTTATAACTTGCCAAATTAGTTTGATTGCTAAAGTCATCAGTTTTTCGTTAAATTTCATCTGTGGGACTTTGAAGCGGTGCTGAATTCAATTCCGAAACTAAAATTGTTGAATTTTGCGAAATGTCAAAATTGTTAAAAATCAGATATTCGTTCGATTCCGTTGTCAAAGAGAAACCGAAAATTGCGGCAGTTTGGAATGTGATAAAATGTTCAAAATTATCAGATTTCTGTTAAATTCCATATGTGGATGTTCCGAAGAACGTTTATTACGAATCCGAGCCTAAAAGTGTTGAATTTTTTAATACAATATGGCGGCAGCGCAAAATATGATAATTGTTAAAATATTTTGATTTTTCCTGAAATTTTATATCCAGGCTTTCAAGAGTTCGACTCCTGTTTCAAAACTATTGAAATTTGAAATCCAAGAGGGCGGCAAACCGAAAAGTAATACATTCTTAAAAATTATAAGATTTTGTAAAATTTCATAAGTGGGTGTTTCGAAAGACGCTGATTACGAATCCGAGCCCAAACATATTGAATTTTCAAATCGAAGATGGAGGAAGCGTGAAATATTCTGATTGTTAAAAAAACATTTGATTCTCGTGAAAATTTATATTTGGGGCTTTCATGGGACGCTGATTACAAGTTTGAGACCAGAAATATTAAAATGTGAAATCCAAAATGGCTGTAGTACAAAATGTAATAATTTCTAGAAATTATCCGATTTTTGTGAAATTTCATATCCGAAGCTTTCAAGGGGCCGTGAGTTTGATCCCGAGGCTAAAGTGTTTAAATTAAAATATGAAGATGGTGGCAAAATATTGAAATTGTTAAAAATAATTTAATTTCGTCGAATTTTTCCCGGGATTTCTGAGATTTCTGGGCTGGATTCCTAGACTAAAAATATTGAAATTATAAATTCACTCCAGTAGGACACAGACGCGTTTTGAATGTTAATTCTTGTTCTAATTCGTCGATTAATAGTTACTGGATAAAAAGTACGTTTAATTTGAATCATATTTTAACAAATGTTTGATACCATAGTAGCACATGTAGGTTGGTCGGTTATGGGATCCATATCGTTCCACATCGTAAATGCGCACGAGGGGCCCCACTTGAGACCACGTAGATCGATGTGGGATCGACATCGATTATCGGTATCACTAATTTACCTATTTTCTAAAACTATATTTTGCAAAGAATAAATCGATTTTTACAAACCTTTTTGTTCATAATGGATAAATTAAAATTAAAAATAGAGCATTCGTCATGGCATTATATCGATCCATGTCGTTAACCGATATCTATATTGATCAATGTCGCTCAATATGGGCAAACCGATGTTTATTCAAGCAATGATATATCCATCTGGTGATAAAGTGTAAAACTTAATGCTGTTGTCAACACGAGGCCAGCTTTGTTTGGTGACAAAGGAGTTGTTCACAATTTAAGCATGTTAAAGCGCAGAAATAACATGTACTTGCACGAGAAGGACCCCAAAAGATAAAGTGTTAAAGTTGATTGTGTTCTTGCCAAGGATTCTTTGATCACTGTAAATAAATAGACAAACCAACAAGATTTATAGTAATATTAAGCTGGTTATCGTACGCCGTTAGAACCGGGAGACATTTTACACTTTTGTTTCGTTTGTACTGTGGAAAGTAGCGTATTTTCTCAAGCCCATTTAGTTGTTGAGATATTTTGAGCTTTGAGATATTTTGATAAAGTCTCGTACAGCTTTGTTGACATATGTTGAAAATTGTGGATTTGCGACATTTTTACCAACCCTCGTATATATGGATCAGATGTTTTCTTTCGGACGCTCTACGTTCTTCATCTTGTCAAATTACTAAGTTGTGTGAAGTTTTGTTGAGATATGTTGAAAACTGTGGATTTGCGATATTTTAAAAAACCCTCATATATCTGGTGTAGTAAAAAGTAATGAATTATTTTTGCATGACATTGAAGGCTTGACTTACCATAGTTAGAATGATCCTATTTAGGTCACATATGCGCCGTTTTGTTCGATAACGTGTTGTCATTTGGAAGGTAATATCATGATGCCTCTCTCATAGACGCCCTAGTCCCTATTGGCAAAAATTGAGACAGTCAATTTTCACAAGCCTCTCTTGAACCGAATTTTTCACCAGCAAACGTGTTCGCCATGGACAGGAACAGATGGTAATCACTCGGTGCCAGGTCCGGACTATAAGGTGGATGCATAAGAACCTCCCAACCAAGCTCCCGGAGCTTCTGGCGAGTCACTATCGATGTGTGTGGCCTGGCGTTCTCCTGGTGGAACACAATGCCTCTCCTATTGGCCAAAGCTGGGTGCTTCTGGGCGATTGCTGCCTTCAGACGGTCCAATTGTTGACAGTATAGTTCCGAGTTAAGGGTTTGGCCGTAGGGGAGCAGCTCATAGTAGATAATTCCCGGCCAATCCCAACAAACACACAGCAAAACCTTCCTGGCCGTCAATCCTGGCTTGGGCACCGTTTGCGCCGGCGCACCGCGCTTCGACCACAACCGTTTTCGCGTGACGTTGTCGTAAGTGATCCACTTTTCATCACCAGTCACCAACCGCTTCAGAAATGGGTCGCTTTTGTTGCGATTCAGCAGCGATTCGCAGATGGAAATTCGGTCCATGAGGTTTTTTGTGCGTTAACTTGTGTGGCACCCATACATCAAGCTTCTTTGTGTATCCAGCCTTATGCAAATGGTTCCACACGGTTTTTTGTGCAATGTTTAGCTCTTGGGCAATCGAAACAGTGCTTACATGACGGTCGGACGCGACAATGTCCATGATTTTATCGACATTTTCGACACTTGGCCTTCCAGTGCGTGGTACATCTTTGACGTCAAAATTACCGGAACGGAATCGACGAAACCAAAATTGCGCGTGATTGGCTGTTACAGTATCAGGACCATAAACACTATTCACATTTGCAGCCGCGTGGCTTGCGTTTTCGCCTTTATGGAAGAAAAACTGTAAAATATAGCGTATTTTCTCTTTCCTAGTGTCCATTTTGACGCGCGCTCACACAACACTGAGTTAACTCAGCACAAGTATCTGAAGTGTTTGTAGTACGCAATCTCATCGTTTGAACGCCATCTCGTTGAACCCGATCGGACTTATACAACGCGGGATACAGATCACTGAAGCCATCTATTGGCAAAATAATGGATTACTTTTTACTATACCAGATATATGGGTATTTTTTTGTTTCGGGCGTACTCTACGTTCTTCGTCTTTTGAAATTACTAAGTTGTGCGAAGTTTTGTTGAGATAGGTTGAAAATTGTGAATTTGCGATATATTGACCAACCCTCGTATATATGAGTCAAATTTTTATTTCGGACGTACTCATATTATATTAGGAAGATGTGCGAAGTTTTGTTGTGATATGTTGAAAATTGTAATTTGAGATATTTTGACCAACCCTCGTATATTTGTCAAATTTTGGTTTCGGACATACTCTATGTTCTTCGTCTTGTCAAATTACTAAGTTGTGCGAAGTTTCGTTGAGATATGTTGAAAATTGTGGATCTGAGATATTTTGACCAACCCTCGTACATATGTGTCAAATTTTGGTTTCAGACGTACTCTATGTTCTTCGTATTGTCAAATTACTAAGTTGTGCGAAGTTTCGTTGAGATATGTTGAATATTGTGGATTTACCTTTTTTTGATCAATTCGCGTATATATGGTTCAAAATCGTGGTTTCGTATATAGTCTATTCCTGTTCAGAGGTTTTTGTTAGATAATCCATTATTATTATTAGGTTAGTTGGCAACACTGAACCTCCTTTAACCAGTTACAGGAAGATAAAGACAAAAATGTAATCTGATGACGTAATTCGAGCAGGCACTCCGCTCGAAACCTATTCACGCTCGAAGTTGCTCGAAGTGCATTTTTGCCAGTTCTCCCACGTTTCGAGCGTGACTGCTTCGGGCTTCGAGCGCTCGTTGCACAGTTCTAGTGGTAAGGTACCCTCCCCACAAAAAAATTGAGGAGAAGCTGAACAATTGATCAAGTCGGAACATCTTGAAAAGAAAAAGAGTTCGCATCAGATGCATGACTACTGTTGAAAATGGAAGAGAAGGACATGGTTGATTCACAGGACATATACTTCGTTTTCTCCTAAAACTTCTTGTGCCTATACGATAAAATAAAATTAATTTTACGGGCGGTTACAGCACTATGGCTTACGCTCGTCCCGATACGGGGAAGCCCCTTATCTTTGTCACGTCTGAATTGTGCCTATAAATCCACCATCGTTGGCTCCTTACAGTCTGAGGAAACGACGGAAACAACAGGCTTTATGTGGTGTGGTCAACTGCTCCTAAAACAATTTCAAGAGGAGTTGAGAATGTCTTTTTTTTCTCAATCTTTAGCATTTTTACGAACAGGGTTCCTACATAAACTTTTCCAGGACACATTCAAAACCATTATAGCCTTATCCTTACTGCGGGTTCCCAACTCCCCTACACCTGCTTCTCTTAACATCATTTGTTCTTTTTTCTTACTACAATGATACGAAATTCTTTATTTTTGACAAATGTTAAAAGCAATTAAACAAGTGCAAAAGAAAATCTGGCCTCGCGACTAGGAGGAGCCACAGTGGTTCAGTTGGTAGAGTGCTCACCTCTGGTGCTAGGGGTCGTCGGATCGATCGCTGCTCATGCCATGTGAGCTTTGTAGTGGACAAACACCATGTGCGTGGGTTTTCTCGGGTGCTCCCGTTTCCTCCCACTTTCTTAATTCCACCAATTCATCCAATCATTATCCATACGGTCTGAGCCAAAGTTGCCTAAAGGCCTTAAAATAAAATTAAAAATTCGAGACTAGGGGTGATATAGACCACCGATTAAAAAAGAAAAGAAAAAGAGAGTTTTTTTTACTGGTGTGGCAGAAAAAGTGTGAAAGTGACTGAAATGAACCCAAATCGTAAAATGCTAACATGTTTTCGCATTTTTTTTTCTACAAATATATAAAATACATCTTAGTAACACGCCTCTGTCCCGAAACATTAACGTTCGGGTGCTCTTCTTTCCATTTAGCTCACTAGAAAGTTTGACGAACTATTTTAAATACTTTCATTTTACGCACGGATACACGTTAATTATTACGTACGTTGTTTTTTTATCTAGTCTGTCATAATTCTAGTTGCCCTAATATATTTTAAAACATATTCTAGTGATTTTCATCAAAGTTTCATTGACAAACGTTGAATAAATAAGTGTATATGAAAGAAAAAGAAAAGAGAGAGAGAGAGAAATATGAGGAAGTGACAGAAAAAGGAAAACATTAAATTTTCTAATGAACATTAAAAGATCATTTGAAAATTGCTGGTCACGAACTTCGGGTCAATTTAAAATCGAGAAACAATAAATTCTAGACAAATTCTATGTGTATCCACATGTAACAACAATCTACTTCAATAGGCTGTTCCACTGAATTCTTGGTAAACTTTATTTGTATATGGGCCAGTCTAGTAACTTTGGACTTCGGCCCGTCACGATTCGTCTTTAGCTGTTGTGTTAAAATCCACACCCATACTCCTACCGGGACTCGGACCCGGGATCTTCGAGCTGATGGCCAACCGCTGCAGACCGCTCGGTCACCGCCATTGATTTCTTGTGAGCATGTCTATCCATTTATTACGTAATGACAATGAAAAAGTGTTTGTAATATGCAGAAAGATTATCTATGTTAAATGATTCGGAGCATCAAGATTCTTACCCACAGAAATTTATACATGCATTACAAGTATGTTCTCAAAATAAGAAACTTTTGAAAAAGAGATTAAATTTTAAAAGAAGGACAGCACTTATGACCGCAAAATATTAAAATGTTCCAGGATGGACCTCTAACTTTCCAAGACAAACGGGAAAAGAGGAAAGAATTCCATGACATATCCAAGCCTGGAGCAAATATTTCAAAACTCCAGGATTTTCAGACTTTCAGGGCAGTCCCGACAAGTTGTACCTCTTCAGGAATGTGGGTCAACTTGTCGTCGTGATACCTTGTCGCCAGCAAACCAAAATAAAAGTGGCATAACCTGTCGGGTGCAGTCCAGACAAGTTGTACACTCATGCTCAAAATTTTTTTCGCATGTCCTTATTTGACAGTTTTTGACAAATAATATTTCTTTCCTTGAATTCTGCCATTCGCTTAATTGATAAACACGTGAAGTATGTAAAGATGAATATTTCCTGAAATTTTGTCACAAAAATATTAATAAATAATGAAATTATAACGAGAAAACAGAAACATGAAGAAATGATCGAAAAAAAATTAAGTCCAAAAGTGAGAGATTTGGCAACATAGGGAAATTCAGACGAAAGCAGGGATCTCTTCGCTCTATGAAACAGTGTATATCTTTAGTATTACCAGCAACTGAGATTACAGACAATGTTCTTTGAAATTAAACATTAAACAAACAAAAGTTACAGATACAACATATGCATTGCATAATCATGTAGCATAAGCTTTTATATCTACGAGAAGGCGAGAAGAAAGACACAATATTGGTTTGAAATTTCGAAGTGAAGACTGTCATTCAATGCTGTGCTAATAAACGCTGATGAAAGTACAATCGAAGAGTGCCCTCTGCGGCGTAGTGGTTAAGCTTACCGACCGCGAAGCAAAGGGTTGTCAGTTCAAGTCGCCTCTCTGGCCTGAATATTTTTTTTTCTGGAATGCAAAACGGCGTGATTAATTTACTTAAATTATATTATCCTTAGTATTAACTAACTGTTGATAGGACGATTTTTATTACGTTATGACTGAGGGAAAAATCGTCAGAAAAGCGAACCTGTTGTCTGCTAATTTCAATGAAGAAAGAGAAATATGCGGTTAAATGTATTCTCCTCATGATTTTATTGAATTAAATTTTATTCATGGCGCTTCGGGCCTTTATAGTAGGATGACTGGACGTCTTGTTTTTAACGAGACTATCCTTTTTTGTCATGTGTCCCGTTGTCCCGGCAAATTGTTAACAATACAGCAGATGTCCCTTTATTGCTACAAAGAAGTTGTCAATCTGTCTACTTAATTTTTTTCGCAAATAACTCCGAACAATTGCTTGGCAGGAGGCAGTATGACATCATGCTTTATGTTGTCTTAGGGCTAGTTTTTCATTGTCTGGTTAAAGTACAGGTTAGATAGTAACTAACAGTTAAACTCTAACTGGTGGTTTACCCGTTTTTTAATGTCTAGTTAAGGCATAACCAACAGTTAAACTGAGCAAACTGGTAGTTAAATTAACCCATACTTCTACCTCCAGTTAACGCACTAACTGGAGGTTTTAACAAAGTTTGGCAATTGCCACCTGTAAAAGATGTTGCATATGATTTCAGATTCATCCTCTTCCAATGAAGAGGATGATTGATAGAATTGCATTAGAACACATAAAGAGAACATCACAGTTCTTCTACCCAACTTTTTAACATCTTATTTAATTTTTTAAATTCAGATTCAGTTAGGTGCGGTACGAAAAATTTTGTTTTATGCTGGCTGGGGCATCAAGTCAGTTTGTGTTTACACTCCCACAAAATGTAAAAGTTACAAGAATGATGTAAGTGTGTGGTGTTGAAACGCGATGTTTACTTTTGGAGCTCCAAAAATGTAAAATTTACAGAAGAAATGTAATATTTTCAATTTGTATGTAAGCATTGAAACGGAAAATATAACGAAGGTTGTAGTGATGCAAATGTGTAAAAAGCAAAAACAGTGTCTGGAACTTTAGTTGCTTTCGAGTTGAGAGTGCACATTGAGTGAATGTTAAAAGGCAGGTGCATCGCGTATAATGAAAGAAATGTTTTAAGGTAACTTTAACTGCCTTTGCTACTCGACTTGTGTCCGTGATTTTTCTATCAAAATACGTGTCATTCATAACATTAAGTATGAATATTAAGTAGGTCGTTAGTATTCTTGCGCATGTCGCCATATTTGTATCTGTTGATCAACACGAGTGCTTATTTAACAAAATAATAATAACACATGATATTTAGAAACGCTTTTTGGATTTCTAGTTGTTGCTAGATGCTGTGTGAATTATTTACTAGGGAATAAGTGGTGCTGAACGTATACATGTATTAGTAGTTGACGGAAGCTGTGATCCCGAAAGTAAAGAATATCCGTTTGATTGTGAGACAAACTCATAATATTCTCCAAACAATAATGATAATAGAAAAACGATCATCTTTACTTGATGACTGGCAGCTTCCTCAAGTTATTGACCCATGTGTACAAACTATACCACTCATTCCCTTGCAAATAATTATTACTGACGCTTCTATAAACTCCTAGTGCCAGGAATACGAAAAGTGTCACGATAACCTGTGTCATTATTATTTCGTTACTCAATCCAGTTGGTCAACACACAAACATGGCGGCGTGTGAATACTAATAGCGACACTTCGATTTATGAATGACACTACTTTTCTACGAAAAATCCTGTACGTGTCGAGTGAATACGATTATTTAAGGTCAGGTTACAAAATTTTGTTCATTATACGCGATGCGCATGACGTTTGTCATATACTCCATGTGCTCATTCCCAACACGCAACCACATAAA
>JAGDQP010023211.1:4476-29452 GCA_022664845.1 Lepisma saccharinum
AAAAGTATGGAACGTAATCTCTGTCGAATGAACGGAATTTGGAATTTTCTCATTGTATTGTGGGACCACGGTCAACAGCAGTTACAGAATCAGCGGATACAGTGGTTCACTTACATCGTGCACTTCGATAAATAACTCAATGTTATTGATATCTTTTAAAAACTAAAAAAAAAGTTCCGTGTTGTATGTAGTTTTGGCCCTTCATACCAGGCCTGGATAAATTGTAAATTTAGACCAAGGCCACTATCATTCCCTGCAGTCTCTCACGGGCAGAGTAAAAGACAGAGACGGGCTATAGTTTCAGAGACTGTAAAGCGTTTTAGAGGAATGCTATTAACCATTCGGATGTAAATGTAATTTTTATTTTGTGTGTGAGAAGTATGATGTTGAATTCCTACGAAGTGCATATTTGAGAACCAATATATATACATATATTTATTAATTTATTTATAGATATATAAAGTTGCGAATTGAGTATACTGTTTTCTTTTCTTTCGGGCAATTATAGCTTTGAGTTTTAGTGTATTGAAGTCAAGCTGAATTACGTAGGATTATGTCAATGTAGCTTGCAACTGACAGTGTAGTTTTATAGTAATATTTTGTTTTCTTGTATAACGTCGTTGTTTTCATTTTTGTTTGACGCAGGTGTGTTTCTCTTTAACGACATCTTGTGTGTTACAAAAGAGAACATTAAGAGAATTTCACATTTCTGGTGAGTTATTGTGTACAAAGGGTTTGATTTCTGCTGGTGTGTGAAATGGTAGTTTTACTACAGTAGCTTTATATAAATTGCACAACTATTAATATTAAATAATTGCATTTTCTTGTTCAAATATTAAGTTGAAGATACTTTTAAGTAGAAAAATGTAGGTAGTAAAAATTTGAATGAAGTGAGATAAAGCTTATATAACTTTTAATCTGGTACAAAGTTTATTAAAAGTAGTGTTACATATTTTTACTGACTGCTTAATATTTTTCTCTGTCTGATTAAAAGAAATGTCTGGTGCTTGCTGACTGTTTTGCACCAACTTTTAAAATATTTTTATTTCTATAGGATGTGAATCAGTGATTAATTGTTCTTTCATTTACTTTAGGAAATTCATAAGGTGGTTATTTGTATTTTCTTTGTTTTTGTATACTGTCTGTAATTTTGTTGTTGAGTTATTCGATATGTTCTACTGAAGTTATATGATTTTATATTAAATAATATAACATTTTTAGAAGATACTTTGTGTGGGTATGTTGAGTAGACGAAAGTAGTCCGTTGAATAGTATTTGGGATTGGTTACTGAAGTTTCTTCCGTCGTACGTGTAATACAAAGCGACCACAGACTTAGAGGTTGTTGCTCAGTGGTAAAGCGTTGACTTGACATTCGGGAGATCGTGGGTTCGATCCCAGCGGCTGACCACCCCGTCTGAGTCTTGTTCAGGGTTTTTCTCGGTCATACCAAGTAAATGTCGGGATGGTACCTTCAACTTAGGCCCTGACCGACACCTTCCCGCATCCTTTCCCCTTCCTGCCCTGAGATGCCTAAAGGCCATGAATAAAATTCAAATTAAAACAAAGTGACCACAAGTAATTAGAGGGCGTCCAAACTTCTAAATCGCTCTCCATCTTAAATTTCGGTCCATTCATTTATGTGGGATTTAGTTCTAAACCTTGTGTTTCGAATGTGAAATTCATAAACTTACTAATAACAGTGACGCACAAGATGGCTATGCAGTTCAAACTGTGTACAGTAAGCTTCAAAAGTTTGTACCCAGTCGTAAAATTTCCTCTCGAAATAACTTTGGAATGAATAGATAGAGTTGAGTACATGTTTTTCTAACATACAGAAAATCACATTCTCTTTACGTCACAAGAAATCGTGCTCAAATTGGTCAACCCATTTCAAATTTATTCGAAGAAGAAATCTTACGGCCGGATACAAACTTTTGGCACTGACTGCACAGTGTACTTAGTTTTTTTTTAAGAATAGGTACTAAAGGTTTGTGGAAGCAACACGAAAAAGAAAATAAGAAAAGCAAGAAAGATGGTGGGGGGAATGTACAGAAAAATGCAAGTGTGTGGGATTGTCTGATTGTAAATTCGTACTTGCTTCTTTTCTGTACACATTCTTTCCGTGTTCCTCCTGTTCCCTATTTTGTTTTACATGTTGGCTCCTGAAGATGTATCCAATCGGATTTGAAACGTCCAACTTGTTGTCATTGTTTTCCCAAGAGTAACAGAGGCTATTACACCCAAGTACGTTGTACTCACTTTGAATTTTTTTTTGTTTGTTTGCGTCTAACTCTTTGTCGTCGCTATTTATACGGATTGTGTTGTACAATGCCAGAAGACAACGCCTTCTTTGGGATTCGTTCATTTTAAAGAAAGGGAACAGTGCAACACATTCTTTTATTGTCTAGGGAAACTAAAAAAGAAAACAAAACCTAGACGAAGGCTTTCGTTCTTTTTCATTGTTTTGGTAATTAGTCGATGAGTAAATGTAATCTGTTGCTTACAATTGTCATACTGTAGAATGAATAAGTACACATTTTGTGTCAACAATTATAGTATGTGTGGTTTACTGATATCTACGTATGTTTAAATATGTCCTAAAAAACCGAGCGAGCGCATTACCGATCCAGAGTTTGGTCTATACTGTTGAAGCTTATGGGCAACAGCTGCAGTTTTACTTATCGTACTTCCCCCTGACTCGCACGAAATTTCTTTGCTGTTATTTCTCTTTAATGATCCCAAGTAAAGGTTTTATATTTAACATTGGTACGAAAATTAAGTCCCTAATTTCTTTTTTCATTTACACATATTTAATTAACTATTATATCGATAGTTTCATTTTAAAAACGTGACGGGGGAAGAGGGAGGAAGACTAACAGCGACTGGAGCGTTGCCGCTCGGCTATGGCAACTCGACATGAGAGAACGGCTGCAGCGAGCTCAGTTTCGTTTTTTTAATTTAGCAGTCAAACCGGCATCGCTGTTGCCATAAGAGCAACAGTATACTCTTAAGTCTGGACGGATAATAGTTCATTTGATAGAGCATTAGCTTAGCAATCTAAGAGAAGGTCCTGCTAACGATCCCAGCAGCCGCCCATTCGAAGTGAAATGAGTGAGTGAATTGTTATTGACGTCCTAAATGAGCTGGTGAGTGTCTAAGGACAGGACCTACAGTTTTTGGCAAACTGAACTCCAAGCCACTGCGTTCAATAGACCCTGGCGGGAATTGTACGCGTGACCACGCGCACAAAAAGCTGGAGCGCTAACCGTACCGTGACTCCGAGGTATTTTAAGTTAAGGTTCTCCAGGGTTTTCCTCAGTCACACCAGGCAAGTGCCGAGATTATACCTTCAAATAGCGTGGCGACTTCGTTCCAACATTACCTATCCTGGCCTAAACCAAAGTTGCTTAAATGCATAAGTAAATTCAGTTTAGTTTAATTCAGTGTTCTGAATAAGGTTAATGAATAAAGTGCATTTATATTACCTACTGTTTCGTTGTTCATTGTATTCCCTAGGCTTATAAATACATTTATACTTAGCCCCCGCGCAATAAATGACTTGAAACAAAATAGTTTGAAGAAAAAGGAATTATTATTGAACGGAACGCTGACTTTTTACGGAAAATTAATGTGAACGGAACCAAGTTTCTTTCTAAAAGAAACTTCCCCAATACTGGCGTTTTAGAATTCAAGATTGATTATGTTCTTATGCAGTTTACTGGATAAAATTGTCTTTTGTTCATATGCATTTTTGTGAAGCACAGCTCCTAAATATTATTAATAACTTAATATATTTTAGTGCTAAAAGCAACTAATTTCATGACCGACTATAGCACATTGTAGTTGTTTTGAAGAAGAAAAAAAAACACACATACGTACTTTAAACAAAAGCTAATATACCGCATATATAAAACCGAACGGACGTAGCTTAATGGTAGAACGTTGTCTTCACATTCGAAGGATCCCTGATACAATCGTAGCGGCCGACCATTCTGATTGTTTTCCATGTCATACCAAGCAAATGTTGAGATGGTACCTTAAAATTAGACACTGGCCTACTCCTTCTCGTATCCGGTCTGAACTTTAGATGCCTAAAGGCCATACATAATTTCATACCACACACATATAAAGATTCGATTATATATATTTCATCAACTCACTAAATAAAGAGTTAGTAGGATCCTTTACATTATAAAATTCTAATTCCTAGTGTGATGTACTAATGCAGTATTATGCGCATTAATAATAATAATAATAGAAGAAAACAGCTTTAAAATCAATTCCATTTTTCAGTCATAAGGCGAGTGAAAAAGAATTCCTTATAAATCAGTGCATTATAATTCTAATATGGCGGGGATTGTCATAGATGTGGGATAGTGATTTAAGGTTGATGTAAAGCAAAGATCTCCAACAAAAGATGGCAGTGCTATCTCTGTATATGTCTAATGTATTTTTATCGTTGCGCGAAATTTCAATGCGGCTTCTACAAATCCAAGTCTAGAGAGTTCTAACTTTCAGGGAAGAAAGTTTGATTAATACAATTTATTTTTAATTTTTGTTCATTGTTGAAATCGCTTGATTGTTGTTGTGGATATCAAAACCTATAACAATGAACAAAAAAAGAAAATTAAAAATCTACATTGATCGAACTCTTGAATTGGTTATGAACTTTCTTCCCTGAAAGTTAGAACTCTCTAGGCTTGAATTTGTAGGAGCTACAATGAAATTTCGTGTAACAATGAGAATGCATTAGACATATACGGAGATAGTGCTGCCATCTTTTGTTGGTGATCGTTGCTTTACATTAACCTTCAACTGTTAGTGAAAGTCTTGAGGCTGTGATGGAGGAGATAAAATGAATTGATTCGCTCAGTGTTTGAGCAGCAGCTCATGTTTGATTTTGTGTTGGACGTGGATTAAATGGAATGAACTTCAGCTTCTGTCCTTTAAAGTTCATCTGCTTGGCTACGGATTCCATTTTTGTTCTTGTTGCAATAGAAACGTACAATAAACTTAAAATATTTTTGGCGAGAGTCATGTTGGCGCTTGCTTGTTAGCTTTGGCGGCTGTTGGGAGTGATGATTGCAAAAGGACTGATTGTTACTGTACACAACGTGAACAGTTTCTAACGCACTATTGAAGGATTCAGATAATCCGTTTTACGGATTTCTGTAATTCGTTAAAGATTCTATTTATAGTTTTCACTTGCTAACAGTTGTTAGTAAAGTTTAGACTTTTAATGCCCCTCACCAAAGTACTTGGTTGCTCTCCAAAAATTGAAGTCTTGAATTCTTTGCTCAGCATCATCAGGCTCCTAGATTGCAACAAGAACACCTTTGATGCAACAATCCAGAACCTTGAAAATCAGTTAACCAGGCTTGCGATTTGGAAAAGTTGGAGATTGTCCAACTTCCTTGGCAGCTGGCCCAAACGCACCAAGTGCGACACAAATGTCACGAAGGTATAAAAACTGCATTTAGACGGCCAGTCCTTACGTTTATACGAATCCTGTCTCGAATCTCACAGTTGTATTTATTTATTTATTTTTAATTTTTCAGTCGTATGTACAGGTCACATATTTTTATATGACTTTAGGGAGTAAGGAATTAAAGTAGAGATATACTAATTAGAGTTAGGGTGGGACACAGTCCCCACGTGATTTACATAGAATCGAAGGAAGCTGCCACTCAAAGGGTAAGCAACGATGAATCAGTAAACTAAGTACTGACTTCGTTCCTTTTTCTTTCAAACAATACAGTACAAAAAAGCATGCTAAATGAGATTTTTCAGATGTTCCTCAGTCCCATATGGCGAACGCTGAATTCGGGGTGGAAGAGAGGTTAGCGCGCTCGCCTTTTGTGCGCTTGGTCACTGCTTCTGTTCCTATCGGGGTCTATTGAGCGGAGTGGTTCGGAGCCCACTTTACTAAAAACTGTAGGTCCCATCCTTAGAAGCTGACCTGCTCGTTTAGAACGTTAATAACTCAGTCAGTCTGGCGAACGTTGATGTAGTTGCTAGGAAGTTTACGTCTCAGAATCTCAAAGTTTTATTTATTCATTGGCATGGCATTCGGGAGGTCCTGGGTTCGATCCCAGCTGCCGACCATCCTGACTGGCTTTTCCAGAGGTTTTCCTCACTCTCAGCAGGCAAATGCCGGGATGGCACTTTCAACAGGCTGTGGCCGACACCTTCCCGAATCCTTTTCCCTCCCTTATCCGGGCCTGTGCCTTAGATGCCTGAAAGCCATAAATAAAAATTCAGATTATTTATTTATTCGTCTAAGTCATCGTTCAGCACTAATTTTGACAAGTGGCATAGGAGTGTGAAAATGGGAAAAAGATATTGGCCAGGGTCTAGTTTAAAGATGTCAGCCTGGCATGCTTCTGGTGTGACTGAGGAAAAGCCTTTTCAGAATGTCCTGGTCGCGAACCCATGATCTTCCGATGTGAAGCTAACGCTCTACCCACTGAGCCACGACCACTTAGGTCGTAGGCGCCATTGTAGCTTATAAATGACCACTAATAATCATTTTGAAAAACGTGCCTTCACCAAAACTGTTCTTTTTACGTTCTTATTATTGTTTTTATCTGCTATTTCGTAAATTATCATATATATATATATATATATATATATATATATATATATTGCAAAGTTCATTCCTTCAACGTAATTACACCATCGGCCAAAAGTTGTCCCGGATATCAGCTGTGGATGACGAAATGTGTTGTGATTGATTATGTTTACTTTGATCTTTGCAAAAATAAATAATGACGTTGTTCCATTCATTACGAAAGTTTGTGCAGTGTTCTGGGCCTTGCGTAACTTGTGTGTGATTTTTATCACGTTATTTTTTCAATGTAACATATTTGTAGGGAGGTTGGTATTCATACGTAATTATACATCAAGTAAAGACTCATTGGGAAGTTACGGGCTGAAAATACGACTAGATCATGCCACTTTTTTTATATAAACCTATTGGCTGTGATGATGAGCATGGGCCGTTACGTAACTGAGGGAATTAAAGTTTCATCATTGGTGTAACCACTGGCTACGTCCTAATAATGTACATTGTCCCAGAAGTAAAAAGCCCTTCTTAGAGCAGTAAACTGTGAGGCCTGTGTTGCTAGTACTTTTCTCGTTTTCAGAATCGCTAGATGTACTAGGAGCACCTACATCGTGTAAATTTGAAGCATTTCGGTGGATATCTTATAAAGAAAAATAGTTGACACGTTGTTATGCGCTTTGCTGTTTTAGTGTGCCGCCCATACTCTTTGCAGAATTACAGTCTCTATACCGAGCACCTGTTGTTTAGCGACAAACGTTTCTGTTTTTATTAAAAGATTTTCATGAGGTCGAAATCTGCTTATAGTTGAACAAGCTTTTTACGTCAGGAATTTGTATCAGTTTCAGTAAGCAGATGTCACATTGGTACCTAGAACAAATACCTTGGTCGCTATCTTCCACATTCCTTTTCCTGTAAGATGTACGGAGCGAGGAACGTCATCTCGATGAGACGACTTAAGCCATATGTCGTAGTGGCCTGAAAATATAAAAATCCTTATAAGTGTTGTATGATCCAACTCATATTATTTAAGAGTATCTTATTCTGTACTGTAAAGGTTTCTTTTTCTTCATCAGCAATAAGTATATACACTAGCTGTATTGTTTATCATCACTGACTTTTATGCTAAAGTCCTCAGATGATTGGAGGAGGTTAATAAGGGAGATAGAATATTGATAGAGATAGAGACGACTGTAAATACAAAACATGGAAGCGGACGTGTTGAACACCAAATCCAAAGTACGAATGCAAAGGTTACAGGGTCTCGTCTCGTATCTATTTGACTGTTTGAACCCAGGGCTAAGTTTTTTTTTTCTGGTATTTCTCCTTGTCATGTCATTCTTGGACTTTATTCCTATATAGTTAATATCTCAATCGTCGTCTGTTATTAAGGAATAATAAAAAAAGTTAAATACTGTATCTGAAGAAAATAAAACTAATATTTCATGTGTATAACGAGTACTGACAAAAGATTACTATGTGACACATTGATTTTATATAAATGTATAAACTTGATATTAGCTTTTATGAATAAACGAAAATTAGCTGACTTTGGTACAGGCATGTTTCTCACGACTTTGTCTTTGAATTTAACGAGTCCGCGGCGTAGTACTATTGATAAACGTGCTTTACAATATCGGAATTTGGAATAACTCCCAATGCTTTTTCGAAAACTGCAATTATTTAGACATAGCCAGTCTGCTTGGACGTGTTAAATAGGAACTTGTCGTATGCTTGTATTTCCCTACCCAGTCAGGAAGTTCTTTATGTAATTTTTTCTCTGTGATTTACAGGTGAAGATCTCACCAGTGTAATTCAGACTGCGCCAGTCCACGACAAATGTGACTATCAGGGGGATGGTGACGTAATGATCGCAGTTGGCTCTGCGCTGCTTTGGAATGTATAATGAAGGTGAAACCAACATTGGTGGGATAGATCTCTTATAGCACTGTATATGCTTAACCGCTGTTTGACAGTAACACCTTTTTCTGTCTGAGCTTGTCTTTAAGATCGTAGCATCAGATTGGATTAAATGCCTTTACCATAAGCGATAATATAAGGACGTTCCGAAACGTAATACAATGAATTATGCCATTGGCCTGCATAGTTTTCCTTTATATCTTCACACTTGTTTCTTCAGTTTTAAACAGCGCAAGTGGTCTAGTGGGAAAGTTACAACTTGGTTTTAAGACCGAGAAATCGAACCCTGCTCACGACGACCATACTGTCTACTGTTTCCTCCATTTTATTCAGTACACCAGAAGATGCCAGAATTGTGTCTTACCTTGCGGCCATGGCTCAGTGGTAGAACGTTGACTTAGCATTCGGGAGGTGTTGAGATCGATCCCAGCGGCTGACCATCCTGACTGAGGTTTTTCCGCTTTTTTTCTGTCTGACTAGGCTTGTGCCGTGATGGTATCCACAAAATAGGTCGGGATGGACCTTGCAACATCCGCCCCCACCCTATCCCGGCCTGAAACTTGGATGCCTAAAGCCCATAAAAGAAATTCAAATTCAGAATGGTATCTTAAATGAAGACCAGGACCGCGTCACCTTAACTTTCCATTTCTTTCTCCCACATGAACACTTTTCTGTTTCTCAGTGGATGATGAACTGACTCAGGGATGAGTTCATTCACAATTTTTCCTGCATCTTCGAAGTCACTTTTCTGAACCTCAGTTTGTGGCTACATAAATTTCATGTATTCTGCCGGTAAATAACTTAGTCCGTGTGTTATTTCTCTTGTACATTTCTGGAGACAGAAATTCAGGAAAGGTTTTTAGTCGAGTTCATCGGCGATAAGAGTATACGGAATAGGGATAATACTATAATGTTGTCGTTGCTGGTACACTTGGTTGCTAAAATCGTTAGTATTGAATTGTGTGATTTATAGATTTCGAATTTGCTGTGTTTATGTCTAAGTAGATAGAAGATAAAATTTATAAGATATTGTAGATTTTCTATCCAATACTGACAGAAAAAGAAAATTAAAATATCTTCTGGTTATACTTTGATTTTGGGAGAGAGCGAGTTGAGAATGTGGGTGGATAGGTGCCGCTACAGTACTATAAGGCACTATTTTATGATGGAATATAGTTAAGTACGACTGTCACTGAAGAGTGTTTTGTCACAGCTGTAACTCTTCCCTACATTTTATAAATAATAGTTTTTCTTCCTCATTGTTCTTCATTTTCAGAATTTTCTTCTGAAATATTGGAATTATATAGTTTGGAAGAACATTACGTAGTTACGAACGTTTTGCTTGTGTTTCTACTTTTAATATTTCTTTTTATTTGAAATAACTTTCATTTCTTTTCATGTGAAAGTGGATCTTAACAGGTAACCATTTAGGATACTACCAGAAATTTAGATTAATTGATATATTATTGCTTAAAAATTGTTTTTATATTAGATCGCCCCAACTGTGATTTTTATATTGTTGTAATCAGTTCCTCCTCTGTATGTGTAACGCATTTAACTTTCTTTTGCAGTTGGTTAATATTTTAAATGAGAAATTCGAAGTCCCATATGATGTAGCCCAGCAAGCAACTCATACGTTCCTTAGGAATTTTCGTCTGTGTCCTGATAACCCTGAAATGAATCTGGAAGATTGGAGGCAGCTACTATGGTCCAAAGCTTTAGGAGATGAGTACAGCGATATCATTGGTAAGTTTCGTTGTATAATATCAAAATTTTATGCTTAGAAGAATGTAAATTGTGTTGCTTTTTATCTTACAAACTTGAGCAGTTCGGTTCATTCTGACTCAGTAACTGTTTGAATGACAACGCATTCCGCCATTGAATGTTAATTAATTCCATGCAAATCCTGTAATTTCGCACAGGGTGGGCGTTATCTTCGCTGATCAGTACATTCTTGCGATTGACCGGTGTATCCCGTAGTCATTCTAACTGCTAATAGTAGACCTCCGCTCTGATTGCCTGGTTCGGTGACATCAATTCAAAATGGGTGATACTGCGCATATCTTACCAAACACAAATCATCACTTTGAGTGGGTGGAGTCATTTTTTGTCACTGTTCCCACCACACTTCCTTTAGGCGCACTGGTGTTTGCGTTTAATGTTATGTTAACCGGTGAATAGGTCATTGCAAATGTCTCCACATGCTGCCGCTTCTGTGTGTTGTTAGATCATGGGATACCCATTTTCTCTTGTTTGAATATTAAGATCCTGAAGTTGACGGTGAACGATTGAATGGAGTACTGTGCCCAATTCTTCAACCGGATTGACGTGGATTGTCTTCAACAGTTACTCGGATAACGTCGTTTTCCAGCTCGACAGGTCGCTTGTTAGTGAGGCTAGAGTCTCCAGAACCGGAATTCTGATAACCATCTTTTGACATTTGCTGACATCAAGGATCCCATGTCCATACACGACATTGATGTTTCGTGTCGCTACGGTGGCTGAATGCCCTTAATGAACTCAAAGCATAATATGGCGCGTGTTCTTTACATACTGGCATGTCGGAACACGTGTCATTGCCACAAACCTGCTGCAGACAGATCTCGCTGCCTTGGTGTATTTCGTAATTCGCCTATCGCATGGCGTTGTTTACACGACCGTGCTGAGACCATTTCTTATGAGACGATCCAATGATTTATTAGAATAGGAAAATATGGAAGAATATCTTAGTTTTGATGTTAAAATTAACGATTATTGTATAAGGTTTTTTTTACCGGTGTTTTGACGAATGGGTAATACGTATAAGATATTAAAGGTTAGAGGATGTTCAAGCATTACGTAAGCACCGTTATAGTCATTTTGGAGCCAACTTTCCTTGTAAGCGAAAATAAACAGGTACCCAACTCGCTCCTCTTGTGCTTACGTAGGACTAGACAAATTTCTGATCTTTATTTCGTAGTCCAAAAAACGGTTCAAATCTACTTGTACACTAATATGTTTATAAGTGAATCTTATGTAAGCGCTTCTCTGACTCATTGCCAGGAAGAAAAAGAAACTTCAACATCCGCGCCGTCTTCAATGCTTACGTAATACTGGAACGACACCATATCTGTCTGGAAGTTAATGCGTTGATTTTTCATTAATTATATAGGGTTCTGAATATGAGAAATATAAAGCACCCATGTGATAATAGTAAAGAATGCTAGTGCATTTCTGAAGCTAATCTGATCAAGATAATAATGCCGATTCTGATCTAAGTAAGCAGTAACTTAACTCCACACCTAGTAATAAATTAAGGAAGAAAATGTAGAGAATGCTTTCGAAAAATAGTAAACCTACAAATTTCAATAAATATAAGAAATTATTCGAGCTCCTGCGTAGTCATGTGGTTACCGCGCTCGCCTTCGGTGCGAGGGATCCCGGGTTCGATTCCCGGTGGGAGCTCCATTTCATAGTAACGTTTCGATTGCCCATACTTTGATTGCTGGTGTGGGTTGGTGTCAAGAAGGGCATCCGGTCGTAAAACATCTGCCAAAACCAAAACCTGTGGAATACGCTTACCCCATCTCCCACATGAGGAAACCAGTGGAGAAAAATACGTAGTATAATAAATTATTCATGGCTTATCCATGTTCCGTTGATATATGTGGAACTTTAACTTTGTAAGTCCTCAACGTACGGTATAAAAGATATAAGCTTTGTGTAGGGTTCTGAATTTCATTACAAGACATGATGACGGGATTCCTCTAAAGGGATTGACTCTAAAGAGAACATCTGTAGATAGAAGCCAGAGGCGATCTCCTGATCCATGGTACGCGAATGAAAGTCATGATCGTAGCGGGTGTAGAGATTAATACTTGGACATCTTCCTCTTCTTCAAAGTACGGTATAATCAATGTTCATTCAGTCTAGACTGCAATTACATAAACGTTTATGTAACTGAATAGCAGACTTTTCGTGACGTTCTGGAATACACAGTGCATATGAACCATACCGAAAGGTTATACTAATACTTCTGTTGCTGTACTGTCCAAAGGTGTAAACGCATTCATTTTTGTTTGCTAGAAGTATTTCGAAATCTGCAACTACAAGTCAGACAGATATGAGCCGTACGCCGTTGAATTTCTAATGGTCTGAAACGCTGGGAAAAATTATAACTTGTGACTCTAAAACTGACAGATCCTTATAATTTGCTTAGTTTTATCCATTGCGCTTATGTAAATACAGATGGTTCCTGTACATATGACTGCTCCGTCGCCTTTCTTAAATCTTAGTAACTACAGGTCCGACAGAGATGAGATGAGCCATTCACCTTTGGATTCCTCATGGTCTGAAACGATGAGAAAACTATGACTTTGACTCTAACACTGGTAGGTCCTTTTCAGTTGGTTAGTATTCTCCATCACACAAGTCCCATATACCGTTGGATTCCTCGTGGTCTGAAAAGACCGAAAGTGTAGATACGGATATGACTGACATTTTTTAAATGAACGTTTGATTTTATACGGGGGCGTTTTGGTTGTCTAATAATCTTGAAATAGACTTTAAGGTCCCTATTTCCCGAATTGTTAGCACGCGTGCTTTCCGTGCTGCTCGTTGTCTCCGGTTCAAATCCGTTGATAGTGGGCCATTCAACAGAGGGGGTTCGGAGTCCACTATAACGAAAACTGTAAGTCCCGCCCTTAGAAAATCATTTAAAATGTTAAATCACAATTTCTTCAATCAAGTTGACTTGGAGACATCGTAGGTGCCAATCTTTTCATCATTCGTCTCACGTCGTCATATAGTCCTCTGCTATGAACTGTAAATAATAATTATCTTTCAGTTTAAAACCTTCTTTATGATGCTACAAAATAAAGATGCTTTTTATTGTTATGATATTTTCCTAATCCATCTGAATAATAATAAGGTTATTATGTGGCTTTAAGAAATACATCAGTTTAATTTGAAATGAATGCATGGAAGCAATGATGTTACAGTGATGAAAAAAGGATAAAGACTGATATGTTTAATCTGTAGAATCCTCGAAGTATATTCCTAATGGTTGTGGAGAGCTACTTGAGTAAGAAGTACGTACTTGTATCGACTTCCAGGAATTAATGCTGAACCACAGAGGTTGTTTCGCGTCCATCCGGACGAGTGTCAAATGGTCACTTACCTTTGATAGTGCTGCCTCCCACAAACTGTTGTTTTCAATGTGAAGGATGGGTTATTGCCCGACATCGCACTTTCAATTGGAGAAGACTGCTTTGCAGTTGTATCATGGGGATGTTATGCCAGTCCTGTTGGTAACCTTTCCGTAGGCTGACGAAAGACGGCGTTTCAGAAGTCCAAATGCACAGTAGTTTATGAAACTTGCATCGAAAGGGATATCAGTGAAGTGAATTGCACGAAGCTTCCATCCGGCGGTAGTATGCCACCTTTGTTTTGACTGTGTGACTGTCTTGGTGAATTTCCACCCCATGAGTGTCACAACTATACGATGTGAGGATGTTTCGCTTGTAAATGTCAGTCCTGATAATACGCAGCATTGATTGCCATAGTGTTTGCGTCGCTACCTATCCTTGATTTGCCGTGATAACAAAATCCAGCCAAGATCATGAAACCTTTCAAAGAATTTTCAGTGCACTGTGACGAACCAAGCTGCTTCGTCCTTTTCCATCGACACTTCTGATAGGATTGCACGAACTTTCCCACAGTTATTTCGGTATACCCACTGCTCGTCTATGGTGGCCACCGATATCCCGACAGGTGGCGCTTATACAGCTTCTGGCAATTGGTTTCCGTTGAGAGCATGAACATTGCACTTGCGTACCACACGCAGACGTAATGTCTTGTGAATATCACGGTTAATAGTTGCTGGTAACACATTGTATCGTCTGCCTGTAGCATTCTCTGTTGATTGATTTTCCGAAGCTGTCAGTCCTCTAAGTCGATTATCCAAATAGTCTATTCCACGTGAACCGCGCATAGATTTGCCCGGGAGTCCGGAAATGAAAAGGTGGTAACCTCTAGTGGTGAAAGTTCCACTACCCGCATTGCACCTGCGTCGCAGTATCACGTTTCACACTCGTCCACATGGAAACGAAATAACCTCTGTATTTATTTGGGTGACGCTTCGATTACCGTAAGTCAAGGGTCTCCAACATACGGCCCGCGGGCCGAATTCGACTCGCGTAGCGGTTTTGACTGGCCCCGAAACAAATCCAAATTACAAATACAACCTGCAAAATGATTAAGGAACTAAATTTACTATAGTAGTTTTTAATTGAACCTTTCTAATACCGCTCAAGCCGCCGCCTTGTTTAGAAATCCGGTCCACTGGCAAAAAAAGGTTGTAGACCCGTGTTGGTTAGTCTATAACTTATGCATCGACTAAACTTTAAACTTAAAGGAAGAGATACATAGATAAAAAATATTAAAAATTAATAATTGAAGTGACATAGTATAAAATAATTAGGTTTCTTTTTCATTATTTCTACGTTCTGTCTTTGCGTTTAAAGCTTAATAGATGACTTAGGTCGAAAAGTCAGCCAAATAAATACTCCAACATTAATTAATCCAATCCTGGAAGTCGATACACAAGTACTTCTTTTTACTTTGATTTAGTTTGCTGTTGTACTGTATGGTGTTGTGTGTTTGTTGTCCGAGAAAGCAGTGGAGGTCTGAACCCAGTAAGTTTTTCGATTCTGCTCTTCGCGAAAAAGAATATACTTTCTGTTTACCTGTGTATGTATTTTAATGGCACAAAATGAAAGCTTCTACTGTTCGAAGACTGTTTGCATTTCATAATGCTTTGTCACAAAAAGTATAATGGAATCGCGTCTAGAGAAAAAGATTTTGTCTTTCATCCTAGTATTAACTTAAACATTAGAAATACCTTCAGAATGCTTGTTTCTCCACAACACGCCTCACAAACCTTCCATCCGCGTCAGGAAAAGTAGTACATGCCCTTTCATATACTTAGATTTTCAAAATAAAATGCACGATGAACAATTTAAGTTCGTAGCGACCTTGTAAAATGATATCAGATGAAATAAATTGATAACTACGTAGTCTTACCTAGGGATGTACCGATATAGGTATCGGTGATATCGGCCACTTTTTGGAGTATCGGTAAATGGACACCGATACTTACCGATACATTTTCCGAATTATTTTTAATTTGTTTAATATTAACAACAGTGACACTCATCTTTCATGGGTGTCTTTAGACTTAAAATTCGTCTAAATGATTATCGATTTCTTTATGCATGTGTACGCCTTTGATTTGCACTACTCAAATGATATTTTTAGTCTGTCCATGCGAAAATAGCAGCTTATGTTAGAAAGAAGTAGTCGTAACTGAAGGAAAGCCAAAGGTAACTTCAGTCAGGAAGGCACACCCGGGATTCGAATTTCGGATCTCAAACGAGTCAGAGGTTTCGATTAGGAACAAAATGCCTTGCAAGTGAACCACTCTACGCTCACATTGTCAGTATTTCCTCTTTAGTCTTTCCTTACATATTAGAAAAGGTAACGGTGTTCCCTGTACAATGCGCACGTGCCGGGAACGGCGCATGAGGGATTCCACATATTCTCGACCTATGGCATAAGGTGAAGTGGGTGGTCACTGGTCAGTCCCAGGCTTAGCCGCCTTTATCTCCCAAAGTGCCCAGGAGTACAAAGGACAGTTCGGTACTCAATTTGATAATATATTTTCTGTGCCTAACGTAATATGAAATTCTGCTTTATATTTTTGTATGTGAAATTTTGAGCCTTATATCTAATATTATACGGTATATCATTACAATGTTGATAAATTCATTATTTTGAAAAAGTCTTATAACATAGAATTTTTTTCAAAAAGTGTCGGTATCGGTGGAAAAGTGGTATCGGTACATCCCTAGTCTTACCACAAATACTGTAACAACATTGGAAGTAAATTGACACAAAATGCTAAGAGATAATATAATATCCTAATAATATGAGGTACATGCAGGTATGAAAAAACGAAATCACAAATAATTATTCAAAATGGCCACTTGGCACACACAAAGCCCTTAAGTCTCTCTCGCCATTCATCAATCGCATTACGCAGCACATGGCATGAGAACTCTGCAACTGCCTTCACAAGAGACCGTTTTACTGTCAATATTGGAATGTGTATTCTTCCAAGCCCTTTCCTGAAGCTTGGACCACAATTTGCAATCCAAAGTGTTTGAGTTTGGATTTGCAGAAGGCCAATCTGAAGTCCGGAACATTTGCCTCCAGCCACTGCTGGGTTGTCCTAGTTGATGTGCCAGGGATGAATCCTACTGGAAGCTCCAGTTCTGTCCATGGAAGAGAATATTGTTGAGGTTCTTGACCAGTCCCTCAATCACTGTCTCCTGGTACACTTTGGACCCCTTTTTCACAGCAATGTGCCCTCGTAGTTCACACCCCAGCACACCATAACTGATGCCGGATGATGACCCCTCTGGAACCTTGGAGCCTTTTCACAGGCTTCTCTAGAGGATTTGGCATATACCCTGTCATTCTGGGCATTGAAAGTCTCCTAAACACGGGAAACATTTTCATCATTGAACAGGATTAGACGGTGACGATTTGCTGCGTAACACGTAAGTAAGTGCTTTGATTTGAGGAGCCTCTAAGCTTGAATTCACGTGTGAGGATGTGTACTTTGCATTTCCACTGAAACGAGACGAAGATGGATGAGTTCTGTCTAACACATGTAAAAATGTTGTGCAGTGTTGCCAGCTTCACACACTTTTATTACAACTTTTTTGTCAGTCCGTGGAGGTGATGAAAAAGCGGGATTCATGTGTTTCAGTAAATGTAGTTCTCATACTAATATGTTTATTTTCACTAATAGGTTAATTACGACTCGTGTTTCGAACTAACTTATTCTGAAGACTAATCGTTGAAAATTAACTGGAAAACTAAAAACATGTCTCAAACATGAAAATGAAGGTGAGTTTCATTCCATGAAGTTGATATTAAGCCTGTTCGACTAAATATTATTAAAATATGAAAGTGGATGGAAACTGGCCCAGTTTTAAGAAACAAATACAAGCAAAGAAAGTAATTTCGGGCTTTTGTGAGACAAAATGTAGTTTCTCAAAATGTCCCATTTCTGGAGGATGACTACTGTGTGTTCTTGAACTGGACAAAGTGTTAATTCCACCCAGTTTGTGGTTGATTCACCTACTGTTAGAAAGTGTGCTTTTCTTTTTCAGAGCAAGTGTACTACCACTGGCTTTATCTCCGTTTTAACTACCTGGCAATTCCATCGGATGTCGCATCCTTTCTCTGCACGTTACGCGAAAAGTATGTCCTTGCCCTCATCACCAATGGTCCGTCGTCTGCCCAGTGGGAGAAAGTGCATCGGCTGGGCTTAGAGAAATATTTCGATTTGATTCTTGTTTCAGGAGATCTTCCGTGGGAGAAGCCTAATAAGAACATTTTCATGAGAGCCTGTCAGTATTTAGGTGTTGAACCCAGTCAGTGTGTGATGGTAGGAGACAAAATTGAGACTGACATTCAGGGAGGTAAAGAAGCGGATTTGGGTTGTACAGTTTGGATTCCTCTTGACTCTTCTGTATCTGATATAAGCAATAGAAATCTTCAACCTGATTTTGTATTAAGAAATGTTACCGATCTGTTACATCTCCTTCCTTTTAATTCCAAAAATACTGGATATTCTCGTGGCAGCCATGCTCGGCGACTTCGAAATTATCATACACCCTCATTACCCGATTTAGAAGATTGCAATAGTAATGCTAGTGACGGGAGTTAGATCTTCTAACTTCTCTATTATTTTGATTTTTTAAAAAAAATAAATAAATTGTCATTATCACTGTTCTCTGCGATAAGGGCAATATTTTTAGCTTGCAACAATGAGAAAGAACAATCCTGTAAGGACGACATATCATTTCGAAATAAGCTTATTTGGTTCATTGTAACTAGTTTGTAGATAGTCGTTTAGCTTTTAACTGTTCCAAATTGGAACATTCTATTTTTCACTAGAGAAGAATATAAACTTCAAGACTTCGATGTATTTTCAACAAGAATATATATATATATACAATTAAAGTAAAACTCTTCTATTTTTTTATAATCCAGTGTTTCCTGAAGTGAAGTATCTGGTATGAGTTATCTATACGTATTTGAATTGTAATAGGAAGCTGCTTTATTTATAGACAAAATAAAAAGTACTTCCCACTCTTGTAAATGATTTCCTTTAGGGTTTTATTCTCTCATAATTACGTAGCATTAAACTACCACGATTGCTTCAAATGGTTAGTAAATGCTCCATGACCTGAGGTCTAAAACTGCGTTTCACAATGCGTTTATCTTTACAATTACTGGTTTAGTGGTAAAAAGTTTCTTTGAATTTACTAATACTCAGTTTCGGGGAACACTGGTTTTAACATATAGTTACCAATTGATTAGTATTAAAAAGTATTTTAAAAATGCTGTTAACAAACAGACAGGCAATGCTACACTGGAGCATGGAACGTCAAGGCATGTGATTGCACTTAGAAAAAAGGTGTAGTTACTTTTCGTTATGTTTTGAGTGCATAGTAGACAAGAAACGTTATTGATGTTACGACAGTTCCACGGGGACGTTATTGGTTTTCAAAATATTGGTCCTGTGGGCGTAGAAATATGTCATTACTCAATAGATTTCAGTTTGGTAGTGAAGTTTTCTTGAAGTTGTTCCACCGGAAACTCTCTCGATGTTTTGCGATTAGTGTTAAATCATTAAGAAGACTATCCATGCTCGCAGTGCGTTTGCTGTTTCTGTAATAATAATAATACCATTAGATTGTGATAAGAATGACTGAAAACATAGTTTAGACAGTGTTGTGTATCTTTAATAATTTATATAGTTAACCGTAAAAGCAGATTTTTATGAATGTGTAGTTTCGACGTCATCAGATACTCGCATGCAGCCATTATGTACAGGCATTAAACACAATGATATATATATATATATGTATTAAAAGAGGTATTTTCTTAATTCCTTTTTATTGTCGAAAATTTGCGCTGGTCGCAAGTAAATAATATGCACATGTATGTATGTATGTATGTATATATATTTTATGAATCTTCGTATTTTGTAAGTTTATGAAAAGGGAACGATATTGGCAAGCTAAGAATAGTTTTTGTTTCAGATCTGTAAGACAAAACCCAAATGTTTATTTTCTATTTTACGTTCGTCGATTTTAAATTCTATAAGTGTGCGGGCAACACGAATATTTGAAATATTGGAAAGTTGTCAATTTACATGAATTGCTTTGGTTTTTTTTTTCAAGTATTGATTGATTTGTCCACATGGAGTTGTGTTTTAAAATAGATCACAAAATGAACAAAGTATTATTTCGATAATGCACTCAAGATATTTATCGTTAAACATTGAAGGCCAGTCTTCACAAATAATAGTTCACACTCAGTGCTCCACGTTTTTTTTTTTTAATAATAATAATAATAATATATTCTTTCATTCATATATGCTCTCTACGCTAGCATAGTAAATACACAGTTTAACAGTTTTCGTTTCAGGAATTGTTCCTATTTTTTTTCATATATGTTAGTCCCTTTTGTGTTTTATATTTCCGACTCTGAGGTGTGTGTGCTAATTTCGAAGTACAAACGATTATTTCTTGTTAAGAGATTAAAACAAAAGTGTTCTGCTTGTGCAGTTAATGCATACTTGGACTAATATTTATGCTAATAGGTTGTCAAGTACCTGCATTTTTTTTTCTCTACTGTTCCATCCATTGCTTAGTACACTACGTATGAAGATTTCCAAGTATATCTTCGTATAAAAGATCATACATTTTGGTGGTTCAGTTAACCGTTAGGTCACATTGAAAGTATGTAATATATTAACAGAGGAGAGTCGTCGTCATATATAAATGTTACGTAATTGAGATGATTAAAAAAAAAATCGCTTGTACGACAAGCAAAGTTCGCTTTAGTTCTTTTAACGAAATAGTTGTGTTTTTATTGATTAAAAAAAAAATTAGTTTTATTGGTATTTTGTTTGTAGAGTTGGTTAAAATTACAATCGAAATATTTCTAACAAAATAACTATACTGGAATATATTACAAGTACGTTTGTAGACCTTTGATCACTCAAGGTACCTGACAGTTAACCATTTATTTTTATAAACATAAAAGTACTTGCCAGATTGATTAATTAATTAATTAAGTAAATTCTCATTAACAGGTATGTTTACGATTGAGCTTCAGTCATATCGATCTATAAATTGTCACTTATCTCACCTCCAGACAGTATCTGAATGTTCGCTTAAAGAAAGAAAACAGTTTTCAAGGTCATCTATAGAAATACTGTTCATTCTATGAAGGTGACCTTTAAATATTCCAACCATAAGACAGGAAGCTTCGTAGAATATAATCCTGACCACCTTGTACGTGACTCAACTCAAAATTCGCATTTTTGCAGATACGTGAGAGTGGCGACAATATGAAGAGATGTTCAGAGCAGTGGTTTCGGTTGAACGATATGGCAATAAGGAACGAACGTGTAGAGTAAACCATATCATGCTTAAGGCGATGTGTCAGTTTTATTGCCATCATTTTTGTCCCCAGAAGGTTATGATATTTTACTCCTAAACAGGTCATGCTGATAAATGAGTTTTATATTCTTGTCAACAACCGAAGATAACGCTGATAGGTTTAAATTTACATTTTATAGCTAATTTCAATGCATACGAAAAGGTAAGTGGTCCTTCATAATGGAACTTGAGACATGGCATCAAGTTGCACAATTGTTCATACTTTTTTTTTTTTTTCATCCATTCTCAGAAGCTATAATGGCAGTGACAGCGTTGATAATGCAATTGCTTGTCTTCCAGTATATTCTTTTACGAACACACATGTAGAATGGTGTCTCGCTGAAAGGAACATGATCGAAACTTTGATAAGTAAATAGTTCTCATCATTTTGAACCACATTACCTTCTTGATCAGTACATCCCGTAGGGGGTTCAGATACCTGTCTTATCTGCCGTTTAAAAAAAAAAAATCTCTCCTCATCTCTTCGTGGTGGCTTTCTTTCCTTCTACTGCTTCAGTTTTCTCAATGTTTTTAACTGTTGATTTTGCTGTCAATATTGCTTGGCCGCACGTAATAGAACTTACTTTTGCAAAGATGGTAAGTTCATGCTGAAACCGCGTCTACCTACGACGAAAACTAATAGCTTTATAGCTGTGCTGCCTTACTGTTAACTTCTTGAATCCTGTAACCACAATGCGCGTTCTTTTCCCACTATCTATATTTATCGCTTGCCTTGATTGATAACAGAATTCTGGGCTTGAAATTTTCCGAAGAAATGACGATTATTGAGTCCCAAACTGTTGAGAGTGATTCGACGCTAGAATAAAGCTACTGTGTAGCTTTGGAGATGTTAGGGCGTTTCAGTCTATCGACACGTTTCATATATGACGGGTAATAAATGCTATTTTCATTTCATTTACACAAACCATACATTATTCATGTTAACATCGATACATTTTTTTTTTTTTTTAATCTGATGATTTGTAATTGAAATAATGCTGTGTGACATGTTACTGTTGTGAGATACTAGTAGTATCATTTATCTTGCAAAGAGTACCATCGTTAAACTATTAGTATGTATTGCTTGCTGGATTTTTCATGTGGAAATTTTGTCCAATTGTATTATTATTGTTTTTTAAAAAAAAGTGTACATTTCATAAAGGAAACGCATGATTGATTATAAACTCATTTGTATTCTGTTTGTAGTGAAAGAGTGAACTCGGTGAATTTTTCGCTTGTGATCTTTTTTATTACACTAACATTGTCATGGCTTTTATTTAAAAATAAAGTTTGCTACGAAAATCTATACTTCTTTCATTTGCAGTCTTAGATAGGTTTCTTTTCTCTCTGTTTGTCTTGGATACATGCTCCGTAGGCAAGGCAGACGAATGAACAATATTTATCGAATTCCTGACTTCGCTGAGAACTCGGAAGCTGGGTAAATGACTTAGGCTCCTTTCAGACGAGGCCACTAGCAGCGCTGCGGAATACCTCCCGACAGGAAGCCTTAGCAGCACCGCTGATGGTCGTTAGGAGCGGTGCTGTAGTGAGTTCGTGGCGTGGCTCTTAATTCATTTGTAGTATTCATCAACGGTAGCGCGTCTGTTACAAGCGCTGCGAGTGGCCTTGTCTGAAGGCATCCTAAGCGAAGATGGCGTAACTTGTCAGCGGATGATAGAAGTATTTTCATGCTTTGACCTGATTCATACGTGAAACGAACGTAAAGTACACGTCATAGAGTTAGGAAGAAAATAGAGAGAACATACATGACGTCACATGAATCCAAATTACGGTTCATCGGCAGCCATCTTGTGTGGCCCCATTGTAGTCCCTCTATACCGAGTGCTGTAAGGATTGCCTTTTTCGATATGACGAGTGCACCAGAGGCAATACTCGGAAAAGAGGGTCTCTAAATATGGCCGCAATGCCTCGTCTCTTGGCTTCATTCCCCTCTGCTACAAAACAGCCTAAGGTTCCCTCTATTTGTATTCCTAACTCTATGGTACACTTCAATCAGAACAGTCTTATACATTTTTTGGTCTGTTCTTAATAGCTTAAAAAATCTCAATTCAATTCTTGTGTTCTATGATTATTCATGTATAACTTTCGAATAGATGCAACGATTTAGGTAAAACATTTTACGTTTTGTAGATGATGTTCCTGTAGTGGTTCCATGGTTTCTTTAAGATACATCTACAGGATTTTTTTTTTTTTTAACTTCTTTAGCAGACTTCAAGATCGTAGCTATTGCGATGATTTCTTTTTATGCATGCTGTAATAACTTTGCACAAATTTCAAGAAGGTTGTAACCTACAGTATTTTAGTACATAAGTTTTCTTAACTATTGTGTTAATCTCAGCAATGTTTGCTTCTAAATCGTAAGTCGAATGCGATAAACATTTTTAAATTTTCCAGTTCTATGCTAGCCAAACTTGAAATGTTACCATCTATCATGGCCTAGTGAAAACTTCGGTAAACTTTATTGTATGTGGGCCACTCTAGTAACTGTTGACTTCGGCCCGTCACGTTCAAGTTAAAAGATACTCATGCCCCTACCGGGACTCGAACCCGGGACGTTCGAGTCGTTGGCCTAACGCCCTAGACTACCCGGTCGGCATGGCCTAGTAAAGTCTAGAATGTTTTAGGCATCCTCCAGGAATGAGAAAAGGTATTAAATTGATTCACATGTTATATCTCAATGCGATAACTGGTCTCCTGTATATTTTTCCTCCAAGCTATGCGTGTCCGTGGCTGCTAATTCCCCTGTCGCAAGAGGAACCGTGATAGCATGACTTGTCCTGTTTGGCTGCAGTTGTTGTTAGCCAGCTAGCGATTTCCAATTCTAGTATACGGACTGATTTCTCTAAACGGATACTCTCTGCTTCAGTCGACAGTATCTCCCAGTTGTTGTTATACACCCAGTGGCGGTCTTAGGCCCAGAGAGGCCCCGCGCTGCCGACAATTAATTAGTAGTTTCGCCTTTCTGGAGTCGCTTAAAATACTGTAATTGTAGTTCATGAAAGTTCATATAGCCTAAAAATAACTGAGCAGTCTTAGTGTTTGTTTATTTTCAAATTGTAATTTGTTGATCACATCACAGTAAGTATATTGCACTCAGAATAATAGCCACGACTCCAGTTACTGTTGCGTCTGCTGAGAGCAGCTTTTCTAAGCTGAAGCTCATGAAGACCTATTTGTGTCACTTTATCCAGTGTGAAGTAGGATTGAAGGCTATTTTATCCAGTGTATACCTGGACGTCAAGGGGAAGCCATAGCCCCTATAGCTTCCCTTGGATCCACGCCTGTATATGTAGTTCGTTATTCTGATTTCGTGGGGCACCGTGAAAATTGATTGCCCAGGGCCCCGCAAACACCATTCAGCCAATCAGGAGGGGATGGTTTACCTGTATACACATACTATGACATGGAATGATATGTTACCGTACTGAAAGTAGCCAGGTCATGAAGGCGGGGAAAATTAATTAGCCAGGTGAGGAAGATAGGTAACAGAGTCAAAGGGACTTCCTGACACACACACAGTGTGTGAAGAGTTCCGGAACGGATAAATATTTGATTTCGAACAAGTCCCCTCCCGCTAACTCCGAAGAATTGTAGTAAATGAACAGAGCTATCAGACAGACGGGTCAAACCCAATGTCCGGCGCGCAACTTTGATTTTCCAAATATAGACCCCCCTCCCCTACTTTTCATTGCAAATTCTTTGTCTTCACGAAAAAAATCAGAACATGTCCTGCTCAAAACTGTAGAATATGGGCTATCGCTATAGGACCCAAAAGCGAAGTCCCGGAGTTCTACAATCGCAGAAGGGATGTCTACGAAAACCCTACTGACGAAGAAATTTTCAGGGCATCAAAGAAACATGTTGGGTCCGTTGTCTTATTAATCTATCATTGTAGATTCCGATGCT
>JAGDQP010023212.1:2751-22969 GCA_022664845.1 Lepisma saccharinum
TGCTGTCTTTGCTTTCATTGGAGATGTTCTTTTACGCATGAAAACGTAGGTGAGAAAACCATCACGGGCTCGGATCCTTGGATAGTTTCGAAACACTGTATCATTACGTATTTCAATGAATGTTACTTTTTTCTACAGTTAATACCATTTCGAAATATTGCACTTGAAAGAAGAAAAACACATCCATACTAACGTTTCCTAATTGCGAAGATTCACCTTTGGGGACTCGAACCTGGCATCTTTGGTTTACAGTTTCCGAAGATACCCGAAGTTGGACTTAGAAAATTTTCAGCTGAAAAATGCACTAATCAATGCGGCCATCCTTTTTGGAATAGGGTGTGCCTTTATTACAGACAAAAAGTTTTCTTGTTCGCTGAGGCATTCGCTTACATTAAAAGTATATGCAATAATCACGAATGTCCAAAATGACATAAAACTGTAATAGACGTAGAACATGGGATGAATTTCTCGCTAATTGTAAATTAATTATACTGCCGGGCGAAAACTCGGAGTGGCTGATAGGTTAGAGCACTAGCTTTTTGTGCGCGCGGTAACGGGTTCATTTCCCGCCAAGTCAATTGAATGGAGTGGTATGGATTTCATTTTATGACAAAACTGTGGGTTTCATCCTTAGAAATTCACAGGTTCGTTTAAGGCATCATATGCCACAACTATAAAACACCAACCAACGAATCTTAGACGTATAAATTTATCAATTACGGAATAAGCAACACAGCTTCAATAGGTTGTTCAAATACACATGGTGGGAGAGGAAACCGAGTTTTCCTTCCCTCATCATCAGTACTCCCCCTCTTTACTTTCTTACTCGATGGTCTTCTCCAGTCCTCCGAACCTGAAGAACTTTCCGTGTTGGTTTCAAAGAAGTTTCCTTTTCTGCGTTCTCTGCTCCGTTTACTCTCTACATCACTTTCTACACCAGTGGCTAGATCCGAAGTGTCCTCAGCAAGTGTCTCTTTCTCCTTTGCCTTCTTGAAATCATCTGAAAATCAGAATGACAACGTGTAACGTTGATAATTACTAGCAACCAACGCAAAATGTGGTTCAATTGTGTTGTTAAAATGAATCATTACCAAAACTATAATTTTGGGATAATGTATCTTATAATTATTTTAAACAATATTTGCACTCGCTGAAAGCATCTAGCTTTACTTTTACATCACGAGGAAATGACCATCTTGTCCAATTGTCACATTGCATCCTGCTTCGGCAGAACTATCACACTGGCGGGCACGGCAGAAAATGGTGGAATAAACAACGCTATGTGTGGTAACATTTAACACGTCAGTGCAAGTTGGTGACAATGTGACCACACCGTAATTCACAATGTCTTGTTTGTTTTATCGTTTTCGACCATGCGCACCTGTGTGATAGTTCGGCCGAAACTGGATGCAATGTGGCAATATGATTAGAAGTCCGATTCACTTAAGTCTAACCTTATATAAACACTTTTCTATTAATTTCACACGGTCCACTACCATTAACATGAATTCTCATATTCTTAATCGATTATTACCTTATCTCGAATTATAGTACATTCAGGGGTGGATTTCGCCCCTGGCCCGTCAGCCGCGAGGGCGCAGCCCTCGGTTAGCTGTGGGTATACGCGAAAATGCTGTGTTATAACAGTTTCTGACAACAGTTCGGCTTATGATCTACTTCCGCCCTCCATACGTCGCGCACGTTCCCACCCCCACCTATAGCGGAAGTATAGGCAGTCCCAAGTATATCTTTTCATCCAGAAAACAATGGTTCATGACTAATAAAGTCACTCTAATTTGTTTTTCGATACTTCTACACAGTTCGTTAACATCACTTTTCTCCTGTAAATTTTACTTCCTTTGGTGTAAAAAAAGTAAACTGAACCAAAACCAAATACCGTATCTAACATAACATCAACTAACCCATCTTCGCTAGCTCGACATATTTGTAAGATTTCTCTAACAAATTAAATGCCACTCTTAACCCGAAATGTCGTCATATGTGTTCCTCCACAATCCACCATATTTATTATGGGCTGATCAACTCGAGTGAATAACGAAATTACTTAACTCGAAATGTCGTCATAAGTGTTCCTCCACATTCCACCATATTTATTATGGGCTGATCAACTCGAGTGAATATTTAACGAAATTATGACACATGACTATTCGTAACACTTGTTTTATTCCTGACAGGGCTGAAGCTCCGTAGTTGGTAGTCGTTATAACATCGAGTTTTTATTGCTTTATTCATAACCCTCTTTATTTCTTATGAGTTTTCATTTCTCTCTGGTTCTGTAAACATCTACGTAAAGTCAGCAATCCCAAATGTTTTAAGAAAATCCATATGTTAATTATTATTTCGTTAAATACGCTCTCCAGTCGATCAAGAAGAATAAATGGCGCCATACGGAGGAATGCTAATTGTGACACTTCATGTTATGAAAGATACATATTTACTATAAAAGACGGTAATATTATCTTGAGCGAACAATACTTTATTTTTTTCTCATTATACACGATGCACGTCACTCTCACGACGCACTCTTTGTCCTAAGATAACACGTATTATAGACTACACAAGATAAAACAAACTTATTTACCACAGGAATAGAGATGTTGGCTCCATTATTCTTCAGGTGCTGAATGGAAGATAACGGCTCGTCTTAATTCTTCTACTTTATATGAAGACCACAAACACAGTAAATCATCGCCAACAGTTTTCACCCAGCAATCTGGGATCGTGCCTAGGCTGATGTCTTCAAGGAATATCACCGGAAATATTATACACATCCTCTTTTCTCTCGCTCACTTTCGAATATATACAAATTGTAGCCGTAAATTACAAGACAAATCACAGAAAAATGCGTTTGATGCGTTTACAGCAGCAACTAAAACGGTTGAAACTCGTATCCGCATTGTCCAGTGCATTGAGGGAATGATCGGCAATGCGAAATCGGTCCTACCTAACTACCCCCCATCAATTGAGCTACGTGGCTGTCTCGCTGTAGTCTACGATGGCGCGAATAAGCCAGCTGCCATCAAACCGCAAATGTGGTTATCGCTCACGTCCCGCTGATCAGCCGCCTATGAATCGCGAATCATCAGCCATGCCGCCAAGCCTGAAGCTATGTTCGGCGGCCATTCGCTCATGGGGATGTTACAGTTATCAGTGACAGTGTTACATTGTTTTCGTTGTAATACATACAATTAGTTCATTTCGCCATTTCATTGTTCCCATACGTTTTTATTTAGTTTTGTTTCAAATGTTTTCACTCTTAAAATCTATTTTTTTAAATCTAACACATTCAAGCAGTACCTTTATTCATTTCATTGTTCCCATATGTTTTTCTTTAGTTCTTTATAACAATTTTATCTTTTTACATCTTTAATTGTGATTGGAACCTGTTTGTTACTAGTCAAGTAGTGATTTTACCATATGTTGTTGTATTTATTGAGTAATAATGTACTAGGAAAGAACTAGGAGAAAAGATTACTATGTGTCACATTTAACTTTGTTAACAATGTCTAATTTGGATGAACCCGCAAAATTTGAAGAAGCTACATCATGTAATGATAGTGTAGAATGGAAAGAAGCTATGGACAACGAATGTAAGTCACTATTGAAACACAATGTCTGGGAATTAGTTGACCATCCAGCGAATTCAAATGTTATCGAAAGTAAATGGGTGTAAAGCGAAAAACAGATTCAAGCTGAAATCTTGTAAATTATAAAGCAATATTGTTTGCCAGAGGATTTGCACAGAAACAAGGTATTGATTATGGTGAAACATTTGCTCCGGGGTTAAGGCATTCAGCATTAGGAATTTTGTTCGCGTTAACGGCTGAGCAAAATATGGATGTTGAACAGATTGATGTGCACAATGCATTTTTAAATGGTGATTTAAATGAAACGGTATATATGCAGCAGCCATTAGGGTACGAAACAGGCAATAAAGATAAAGTATGTTTGAATAAGAAAAGCATATACGGGTTGAAACAATCAGGTAAGTCGTGGAATATGTACATAGTATCTCAAGAGGTATAGGTTACAAAAAATCAAACTGAATATTCTGTATATGTTGAGAACATATAAGGTAAAAAGGTTATAATTGCATTGTACGTAAAATATTTTCATATTCAGTGAAAACAAAAGTGAGAAGCGGAATCTGATTCATGAATTACAGCGTAGTTACAACATAAAAGTACAGGCCCGGTGAAACATTGTCTTGGTATGAAAGTTGATAGGAAGAAAGAAAAACATACCTTAACGCTTTCACGAGAGGAATATGTTAAGAATGTGTTGGCCAAGTTTAATATGTCAGATTGTAAATCAGTTTCAACACCGATGGATGCGAATTTAAAACGAAAATTCAGCCGAGTGTGTAACTAAATATCCCTATCTAAAGTTGATTAGATGTTTAATGTATCTTGCTGTGTGTGCAAGACTAGATATTGCATTTCCGTGCAGTAAACTATGCAAATGTAATAACTGTTATAATAAAAAGCATTGGTTAGCAGCAGAAAGAGTGTTGAGATACTTAAAAGGAACCATAAGTTACTGTCTTACATATGCAAGAAGTGGAAAAAAATATAAAATTGTATACAGATGCTGACTGGGCGGGAGATACCAGTGACAAGAAATCGTGTACAGGGCTTGTTTTAAAGTTAGGTAATTGTACTGTCAACTGGGAATCAAGAAAACAAGAAAGCTGTTGCTTACTCAACTACTGGACCGGAATTTTATTGTCTTGTAGATTTAACAAATGAAGCTAAATTTATTAAGTATTTTTGAGTGAAATCTGGAAATCAGTTTCACAAATGGTAGTTTATAATGATATTCAAAGTCCTCAACAAATTGTTAAAAGCTCTCAAAACCATAGAGAAAAAAGACAAATTGATATACGTCATAATTGTTAAGAGATGCTGTAGAAACGGGTATGTTACGTGTTGAATATGAATGAACTGATATGGTAGCGGTTGTACTAACTAAAGCATTTCTACAAGGTAACCAAAAAAAGTGTTTGCGTTCTAGAGCGGTGATAAACAAAGAGCAATACAGTGGACGGTACGTACCTTTAGGTTTCGGAGTAAGCTCCATCACCAATCAACAGCTTTTGCCAACGTTCCTGCAGCTGCACAATGCCCTGGTGATAATAGTCGGCGGTCTTCGATGCAAAGAAATCTGTGAGTACGTTCCGCAGGTCTTCGTCATTGGCGAAGGATCTCCCACAGAGGTGGCTGTCGAGGAAATGAAACAGATGGTAATATGTTGGCGCAAAGTCCGGTAAATATGTTGCATGGCACAGTGTCTCCCAGGCAAGTTGCTGAAGGTTCTCCCGGATCCTCTTTGCCACGTGTGGCTTGGCATTTTCGTTGACGAACAGCACACCTTTGCGATTCACCAATGCCGTTTCCTTCTGTCGCAATGCAGGGTGCACCCTTTGCAACTGCTGTAAGTAGAGGTCAGCTGTGATGGTCTGATCTGGTGGAAAGTGATCAGCTCGTAATGCACCACTTGGCGACAAGTCCAGTCACATGGCGACAACCATTACCTGGTACGCTTGGGAGTGTCATAGAGGACACGTTTTGTCATCAGTGAGTAAGCGATCAAATATGGGTATGTTCAGGTTCCGAGTGAGCAAGGACAAACAAGCTGTCACTCGTTCCTTGTTGGTTGCCGACAATGTATAGAGTAGCCACTTGCTTAACCTGTATGCCTTCCCTATCACATACATGTGCAGTCTGTTTCAGCGGAAACGGAACCTTTCTGTTCATCACACGTTAGACCACTGTCCTCCTCGGTGGCTGCTTTCAGGGCCTCATCATCCAAAACATGTGGGCGTGTACTGCGAGGCTCATCAGCAAGGCTCACATATCCCGAACAGAATTTCCGGAACCAATGCCTGGCGGTGCGTTCGTTCACGGCATTCTCACCAAATGCCTGGCATTTGCGGCGACTTGATGCGATATCTGACAGGCTGACTTTAAAGTCATACAACAAACTCACGCGAACAAACTTCTTCGATACCTCAATTTCTCTTTTACACTGGACGAGCTATGACTGCTGTGTTAGTACGGTGCCTATATGCATGGATGTTCAGATTAACTCCCGATCGCTCGGCACGAATTTATTTCATGTCCTCTCTGTGAGCGTATGATTAATGGGAGGTCAAAAACGGAAAAATCTTTTGTAGTTAATCTGTAAAATGTAAACATGAAAAATATGTTGTAAAACTAGGTTTAGAATGTAATACTTAAATAATAATAAAAAACATATTTGTGTTAGAAAGTAATTTCTGTAAGATGTAATCAAATATGTAGCTAAGTTTTTCATAGTAGCTTTGTGACGTACCAAACTTTTCATAGCGCACGGTCACCTTCACCCGCGCCATGTTTTCGTGTAAGTAAGTAGCCAAATAAAATGGTTATCAAATTTGTTTACTGACTTTGTATTTCGCTAAAACAAATTCTGCAACATGGATGATAATTGAATCGCGTTTTTATTGTTCTTTTTATAAGGTGTATATTGTATTCTGTAATGTTCTTTAACTGTGATACCAGATGATTGACATATATGAGGTTTGAGAATGAAAATAGGCGTAATATATTTGTTTGTGTTTTATCGGCGGCATTTTTCATTTCAGTTTGTAAATAAGCCTATTTCTGGTGCTGTTTTTCTAATAATAGATGTGATATGGCTTTACCAATTGATGTTCTCTTGAATGATGAAACCAAGGTAATTAATTTGATGTATTCATTGTATCAAAAAGTGTCGTATTTGAGTTCGTCGAATAAAATTTTGTTATCGTGTGTTTTATGGAAAATTATAAGGATTGATTTTGTGTTATTTATTGTTAGTTTATTAACTTTTGTCCATTTTATTATTTTCTATAGATCTTGTGTCATCCTTACCATTAACTCATCTGCTGTGTTAGCTGTATCAACATTGCCATGTCGTCAGCCTATATGATTAGTTTTCCATTTAAGTTAACGTTACCAATATCGTTTACATAAGTACAAACTAATAACGACCTAATATTGACTCTTGTGGCACACCATATTTAACCTCTGTTTGATTACTTTTACTAATATTAATTTCTACAAATTGTTTCTGTTAGTTTAAAAGTATCTTATTCAATTCAGTGGTGTTTTTCTTATTCCAATGTTATTCAGCTTTGTTAATAATATTGTATGATCAACTGTGAAGAAGGCGTTTTGCAGGTCAATGAAAAGTGCGTTTGATAACGTGTTATTATAGAAGGATTCCTCTAAGTAGAGGATTGCATTTTCTAATGGTGTAAGTATTTGAATTTCGCATCAAGCCGCATTGGTTTCTACAAAGTAATTTGTCATATTTAGATATTGACTTATGTTATCATAGATCCATTTCTCCATTACCTTACTTATTGCTGGTAGAATCGAGATTGACCTGTAACTGTCCAGGTTATAGTTGTTACCTCCTTTGTGTATTGGAACTATTCTTGCTAATTTACGTTTCGTGGGTACTTTTTATTATGTTGACATGCTTATTAAATTAAGTAGGTGAGTGTATATGCTTCATAATGTTTCCTGTAATTGTTTCATTGGTATTTTTTTCGTTGTCGTTGAATATTTTGTTTTTAAGAAATTTGTCAGTGTGATTAGTTCATTTTGTGTTATAGTTCTCAGAAATAAAGCGTTTTGTAGATTAGTTCCTGAATATTGTATTTCCTCAAAATTTATCCGATTGTTCTTTATTAGATTTTCAACTACGTTAGTAAAGTAGTTGTTCCGTTTTTCATATAGTTTATCTCTTTTTCTTTTATTCCATTATTGTATTGCTGAACACCATTGATCCCTACTATTTCTTTAATTATATTCCAAAACCTTTTTGGTGGTTGTCTAATACTTCGCTTATTTTATCTTGATAATATTGATTTTTGATATCCCTCTTCATTGTAGTGATTCGATTTCTCAATATCCTATATGTTTTCTTTTATGTACGTGTTGCTTGAGTTAAGCTTTATTTTTTTAAGTGTATGTCTTTCCTTTTTATTAATGCTAGTAATTCCTTTGTTATCCAGCAATCTTTTTACCATACCCTGATTTCTTTCTTTTATGTTCTGTGTTTGCTTGCTGTTGACTTAGCATTATTACAGATTCTAGATAATTTGCAAACTCATTTTGATAATTTATAATGTTAAACTATTGTTAGTGAATTGGTGTTCTTGTATAAATTTGTTTAGTTTTAGAGTGTTGATGCTACTGTTTTGATGGATTGTATAAACTAAGTAGTAATATACACATTATCAGCCTTACTAGACCGCTTTGCTATTTTCCTCTGCGCTAAAAAGAATGGTTTTTTACTTAAGAGCATGTGATTTTGAAACCTACCGTTTGGTGACTGGTGGCTATTACTGGAAAGGCCCAGCGACTGAAAGTGTTGCCAGAGTCATCTAGCGACAGGTTTCAAAATCTTATGCTCCTTAGCGCAAATGAAAATACGTAGGCGGGATAAGTCCATCTTATTATTTAGTCTATGGTATAGCATACGTTATCGTTATTGATCCACCATATTGGATCTGTCTTTACAACGACTTCTGACAAGCGACTATCGAATCGAGTTAATTCAATTGCTACCACTGACTATTGTGGTATGCTACACATTTTGTTTCATAAAGTTAATAATTGTTTTGAAAGATTTAATTTTAAAATAATAAAATACTTTGCAATTCAACAAATGTTTTTTTCTAATATATTTACTACTAATACTTAAGTGAAGACTTGTTCTTTTGCAGTTGTATGTTATTGGAGGTACAGTCGAAAATATATTTAAGCATACCAACCAATTTTTCGAACTGATCCAGATACCAAAATAATGGATTCGAATGAACTGTACCTGAAGAGTTATGATAAAGAAGAAATTCCTTGGATAGAATATTCGAATTCTTTGGATCACCAGTCAGAAAAATTGAGCGACTCTCCCGAAGAGAAAGTGGATTCCAACAGTTTGGACTCTACCTTTCTGTGTTCAGAACAAAGTAATGATATACCTTCGCATCATTGTCCAGAAGATGTTGATCCTTTAGCTATTGGTTTATTGAAAAATGAATTTACAAACTGCTTCTCATCTGTGTGTGTTACTTCAAGTAATGACAAGGACTCGTTTGATGTAGATTTATTGAGAGAAGACAAATATTCTCCCGGAAGCGCATTGATTCCCTCAGAAGAACTTGATCCGGATGTCTGCACAACCAGGTATGATATGTCTTATTTTTCTTTACTCTAATTAATCCCTTTTCCTTGACTATTAATAAATTGTATTTGTTATTTTAATTTAAACTCGAGAGATCCATATGGAGAAGTAAGCTGCATGCATAAATAGCTATGCATTTCCCTCTGGCTTTGAAGTTTTTTTCTCACCGGTAGATCACTGAACTCAATAGTTTTTTTTAATGAAATCCTGCTGAAGTGAAATTCTGCGAATAGTTAATCGTTCCCTGTTTAATAATAATGGCAGTACGAACAAATGTTAAATTTGAATTAATCTGTCGAAATTTATCTATTAAGCAAACACACATCTAATGACTTCTTCAGATTCACATAGGAATGTGTAGGTATTTGGGATACAGGGTACTTCTCTGTAAGATTATTTGTGGTTATACTCTAATTCTGCCTCTTATCAGCATGCTGTGTTATTTAAACCAGGCCATAGCTGACATTGCCACAATACCTGTATGTTACCTTCAACACTTAGAAAATATTGGATGTTCATAGTTTTCTGTCAGTGGGCCAGAGATTCTCATTTTTTGCAATCACTCAATTTAAAGCTAAAATGATGGCAGCATTCTAGCAATTTCAGTTGCTTTCAATCATTATTTTAACTTTTCCGTTCGAACTTACGTATTTCAAATTCGGATTATGTCCTATTGTTTTTCGAAATGCTGAGCTATAGGGAAGTACAATTCAAGACATGATTACTTAAAATTTTTATTATTTATTTGTTTTGTAAATTTGAATCTCAATGTTTATCTAAGACTGTTAATCAACTTTAGCTGATGTATATTCACTTTGTAAAGTATGACAATATAGACATTCTGATTTATCATTCAAACATCGCCCCAAATAATTACATTGTGAGTATCTGCTTTCGTCATTCGATTTTGAAATCAGCGCGAAACGAAGTGATAATTCAATCTTTCAATATGTTACCTCATATTGAGCATCTCATGACCCATTATTCTATTTACGTTTGGTGGGACGCTAGAAAATCTCAAGCTTGTTTTACGTTTAAAGGAAGGACGTAATTTAAAAGTTTAGACTCTAACTACATGTTATATGGACCTTACAAAATGAACACGTTATAGGGTGAAAAGAAAATGAGTGTGCTTTCCTCTTGGTTCAGATTTTACGAGCGGAAAATGAGACAGCCTCATGGGATTGCTCCATGTATTTCTTCTGGCATAGGTTGTTGCTACAAACAAGTAAAGTTCTTTTCCATACTTGCTATCCAAAATATTCATTGTTATATTTCTCTACGTCGATGCTTTTTTTGTACGAAAAAGACCTTAACCTCATTCTTGCGTAACAAGAAAAAACCAAGAGTTGCAATGTTGAAAAATTCGGAAAGATTGGAAAGAGTCGGAAAAAAATAGATCCAAGAGAAAGGGAAAACGTCTTACAGCATTACCCACTAATAGAAAGGAGTTAAAATCACGAAATGTTGTCTTAAATTTAAATATACTTTCACCACTGCGAGATAACGATTGTTGTCTCCCATGAAATGAATTTTATCTTTTTTTATAAATTATGATATACTCCTGATTAGTTATCGACAGATTGAAGAATGTTTCACGTGGATCGAGTAAATCATAAAGAGATTTTTCGGTGCTGTCTGTGCTGTGTTTAAATGTTTTTATATTATAAAAACCTTTTTTATATATTTCCTTTCGATGTAGCAAGTGTCGGATTTATGCATAGGCACGGGTCTAGGGGTGAACTTTCTCAAGGAAAAATTAGAATTTGCTATTTAAAACGCGAGATGAAAACAATATTTAGGAAAAAGCATTAAGAGAGAGCGCAAAACACTGTCGCCTTTGAACTCCCTAACCCCCTCGTAAATACCTGACTGCAGGTAATTTAAAGTTAGGTTTATTTACATTAGAAGAAGTACAGCAAAGATTAAAGCTTAGCAACATTATATTTATTCATATTTGTGTCTTTGTATACACCAACAATCATTATTACACTCTTTTCTTTAGTTCAAAATAGTTCCTGGTGTCATCAAATCTTCCATCATTAATTTAACTCATTTCCTGATATCATACAATGATGAAATTTTGCACATTGACGTAAGTCCGGTGGCAACACACTATTCCATTGTTACTTTCATATATTTCTATAATTTAAAAGCATACCTGTCAATGTTATCCTTCGATTTGCTCTTTTCATTTTTCTGTATTGCATTAGGAACGCTGACAGATGGATTGAAGATTTATCTTGCAATTCAGTCATCCACGAAGCTAACTGCATGGAGTCCCAAATACCAATGAGTGAAATGTGTATTAGCATTGTTCCTGAATGGAATTTGACAACAGCAGAATCATCATCTGAAACGGATGAAACATCAGACCAAGTTATGAACTATGCATCTTCTCCAACTGTCCAGAAGACGCCAACTATTTCAAATGAAATTGATTTGAGGGTTCGTTCAAAAGAGAACAATAGCGACTCAACAAAAAATGTATTTATGGCAAATGAAACAGCCTTTATGCTTGAGAATTGCAACTCCCAGAATAAAGATTTAGCTTCATCGCACCCTAAAAGAATAAAAACAAAAGTTAATCTTACATCTCAACATTGTGAAACGAGATCCACCAACAACTCGAATTTGGAAAAGAGACAACTAATATATGCAACGCAGATATCACACTCGTGTGATTACTGTGACCAGCAATTTGATCAGAGAGCTAGTTTAATGAGACATTTGAAAATTCACTCAGGTATAAAAGACTATATTTGTGCCCAGTGTGGTAAGTCATTTGGTCATAAATGGCATTTAGAAAGGCATCTGAAAATACACTTGGGTTTGAAAGAGTATTTTTGTGACCAGTGTGGTAAGTCATTTGGTCAGAAAAGAGATCTAGAAAGGCATTTCAAAATTCACTCTAGTATAAGAGAGTATAAATGTGATAAATGTGGAATGTCGTTTTGTATGAAAGCTGATGTAAGAGTACATTCGAAAATTCACTTAGGTATAAAAGAGTATACATGTGATCAGTGTGGTAAGTCATTTGGACAGAAAATTGATGTAGAAAAACATTTGAACATGCACTCAGGTATAAAAGATTTTCAATGTGACAAGTGCGGTAAAACATTTGTTCAGAAAAGTAATCTAAAGTCACATTTGATTGTCCACTCAGGTATAAAAAAAAATTCGTGTGGCCAGTGTGGTAAATCATTTTGCTGGAAAGGTAGTTTAAAACAACATTTGATAATTCATTCAGGTATAAAAGAGTATAAATGTGACCAGTGTGGTAAGTCATTTGGTCAGAAAGGTAGTCTGAAATTACATTTGATGATTCACTCAGGTATAAAAGAGTACATATGTGACCAGTGTGGTAAGTCATTTGGTCAGAAAGGTGGTCTGAAATCACATTTGATGATTCACTCAGGTATAAAAGAGTACAAATGTGACCAGTGTGGTAAGTCATTTGGTAAGAAATATCATCTAGAGAGACATGTGCAAATTCATTCAGGTATAAACGAGTACATAAATGAGAAGTATGGTAAAATATTCGGTCGAAAAAGTGATCTAGAAAGATTTGAAAAACCACTCAGGTAGAAACGGGTAAATATGTGACCATTGTGGTAAGTCATTTGGCCAGAAAGGTGATACAGAAAAACATTTAAAAATTCACTCGAGTTTGAGTTTAAATGTAACCAGTGTGGTAAGTCATATAGTTAGAAAAGAGGTCTAAATGGCATTTGACGACTTACTCAGGTTAGGGTACGTCGAAAGCATTAATAGCACGGTTCTTATAGAGATAACTCTAATGTTACAGAAGAGAGAATTTGGAAAAGTGTTACATTAAATTTTCTAAAATCACACGGAAGGAATACGGTTATCAGCAACACATTCTGTGACATACCAAGGTCGGATCAACCACCAATAACAGTATATATTGATGCTGAAATAGAAATTCGACTGGTTAAAGTACTTAGATAAGAAAAAAATCTTGCAAACTTGTCTTTTGCCATTTACAGAACAAATGTGTCATCAAAAGTATCTATTATAATTCTTCCTGGACACTATCTCAGGAGCATTTTATTCCTCCACCAAACCCACAATATTTTGAGTTCACTCATAGTCGCTTTCACTTGAATTTTTTAACTGCTTTCGCAAATCACTTGTTCCTTTCGCCTAAAAACGTGTCCACTGTACCATGTAAGGTTGCTTCTCTTCCACGCTTTAGGTTTGCAAGTGTACGATAACCCGCCGACTTAAATTTGTTCGCCTCATGTTACTGGATAAAAGCAACCCATCAAATCGCAAAACAGACTATCAACTAATGCAGTATCCGCCAACTGAATGCACCAGAGAATACAATAATGCATAAACTAGTTTCATCGTTAGAAATCTCCATAATTATTTACGGTATCACACAAATACCAGTCTGCGCATTGCAGAAGTAGACGAGTTGATTAGTATCACTATTCAATTAACAACTTTTGCCGCCCACGCGAAAGCTTCGTTGATTCATTTATTTATCAGCAGTCTCAGAAACGACCAACTGAATTTTCTTTCGCTCTGTTTTTCTGTGTTTTATGTGTTTATTTTTAAGACTAGCATGTAACAGTCCTACAGAAACCTAAATATTACCAACTAACTGTAAAAAATGCATGTTGTCTTCGTTTCGTGTAATACATTCCACTTTAACTGTTATAAAAATTGTGCCTCCTTAAATGATTTGTACGTAAAGTTTAGAGATAAGTCATTAAAGTACATGAGTATTTTTTATAATAAGGAACAGAGTTGCAAACTATATATAACTTATATTTCGGACAGGAAAATTCCTTAATATTAATTAAAAAGCATTTCCGACCATTATTCTTGATATTCTGGCGAAAAGATTTGCCGCCCCTAGTGGACCTATTTGGTAATCCAGCACTGACTGTATTGACGCATAGGCTCATAGAAGTTCCCATTCCACCCCATCACCCCACCCCACCCCCAATCTGCAACATATTGCCAGCTTCAGCACTTTACGTCAAACCGCGAGATTCTCGTAGAACAAAAGCTAAAGTGAATGAATCTGGACTAACCGCCCACATTCTTAACAGTTTTACGCAAATATGAAAAATCCTTCATCCTATGATTCTCCGATCGAAGAGATCTTCGAGCATATAAAAAGGTCGTTTCAGGTCAAATAGGATCACTCAGAATCAATCAGAAGTCGCTGTATAACAGCAGGAGTCGACAGATCTCTCTTCAAGAAATAATTAAGGTAGAAAACACTATTTCTTGACTTTGCTTAAAAACCTCAACCATGGAAAACCTACGACTTAGAAATATTTTCCCCATTTCGGGTACATATCCGAAACTTCAGAACGGCAGTTGTTATAACTTGAGATAATAGAAGTTTCAGCTTAGTCTTTTTCATAATGAACCGCGCTTGTATACTTGTAGACTCTCTTAGGTAAAACAAAATGTCTTAGAAGAAACTTCTATTTCTCTTGTCAATATCTTAGTTGAAAATAAACTTAGTTTTATAGAATTTTGTGTTAGATACTCTTCGACCATAGCTTAACAAGTTGAGAGGAAAGCTGTTTGAATTTTTCTATAGGTAAAGAAGGCAGAGTATCTTCTATCGTGTGTGAGACACAATGCGAGCATCGAACTACAGAATGCTACACGCCAAATAGTTTATACCTTTCATAACCAAATATTATTCTGTGAATTAAAATAAAGTGCTCATTTCGTCTATTATTGCTCTAGTTACGGACATGCACTGAATAATACGCCAAGCTAGTATTTATTTAAATTACTTCTTCAGAAGTCGATAAAATACTTTTAAAACATTTGCTCTACCATCCAGAATCAGAATGGCAACATTGATGCATTTACGAAAAGTATTTCTGCATGTGTGTGTGAATCCCACAGAAACACAGATTGTATGGTATATTCTTCTCTCACTTCCTGTTCGTTCCTACTCAACGGAAGTGATTAGATAAGGTATTGCACTGCATTATATAGTATATAACAACAAACAGACGAAAGCAACTAAGGATGGATATTGTTCCCTACTTCTTCCTTGCTATCCGCTCTTCGAGGATGATTCTCTCCAGCGAGCATAGGGAGCGAAAACCCTCGGCAGCGGCCGCGCTACTCCGAGTTTACTCAAAGAAAGCTCGAAACGGACTCCGGCATAGCAAGATGGAGCTAGCTCGCAGTGAGTACTGAGTACGAAGTTCGCAGGTTAGCGCCGCTGTTACACATTACAAACATAAAAAAACTAAATCAATTTAGCAAATTATTTTCTCATTTACTCCTGTATCAAAATAGTGACCATTTTTCTTTCTCAATCCCGTAGCAAAAAGTATGGTAAACGCGTACGCATTCGCAAGAAATTCATATTTGAATAGACGTGATTAAACAATTTTTATGGTTAGTTCCGACCTGACAGTGAGTAATGTTAATAACATGGATAAAAATATTGTAAATTTAGCAATGCTTAATCAATATTTATTGACATTGCTGAAATGTCACATATCGTAAATTTGACCACATTTTTCGTTACGGCAACGATAACTCTTAAAAAAATAATTAAAAATAACGATATTGTCCTTGGTGCCACAGCATTTTTAGAGTGTAATAAAAACTCCCAAAGCATTATTTTATTTTAATTCATCTTTTATATTTATCAAGAAAATATTCATTTTATTTACCCTTGAAAGATATTGATTTTAGAGTCCAAATTATAACGCTTGCCTCTTGAAAATTAAATAATTCTTGAGATAAGGTTACATGCATTTTTTCTAGTTCTTCGGGCTTCAGAAGTTCCTCTGCTGTGTCACACATGCCATACTACACCATGTATATGCATTACGATCCGCATTGCAAGGCAATATTAATACAACTCATCTCATTAGATAGCAAACATAGCATTGCCCAGTATCACATAAAATATTAACAATATGCAGGCTACACGTATTTTAACATTAGAATACAGGACATTTTGAGTGAACATTTTCTTCAGTTTAAACGAAACAAATAATGAATTATCAGACTTCCTAAAATTGCTGTTCTGTTTATCATACTTTCAATCATTTCAGTGTTGTTAATTTTCTGTCAGTCCTTCAATTTCGACATAACTACACATCAATCGCTACAAGTCCGCCATTATCATTATCGTCATAGCGTTTGACATGATGAAATCCTTCATGTTGGACACTCTTTGGATCAGCACAGCTGTCAGATTCATTGTATTGCCAATCGAGAGCACCCTGTAAGAAACACAAAAGAGAAACATGTACGTTGTCGTTAAACATTGTTTTTAAGTATCGCTAATTCGTAGTGTCAACAATGGGAGATCCATAATGTTTATTATTAAAACCTTTTAAAAGGTCGCCAGATAGAGCACCTAAATCGCTAAAGAGGTACAAATGAAGCACAGACCCAAAGGACCTATCTCTAAAGTGGTAAATATGACTTGAAGTTTCACATTCTACTAAGTAGCGGATTCTACTAATTACTTCTGAAATATCATTGTATCAATCAGGAAAGCTGATTTAGCCAAATGATTCAAAAATCAAAGAGCCTTCAGAAAGAAGTATATCATGAGATCAAAGGTAAGGGTTTAATAGTAGTGAGAAGTAACTCTGTGTATCTGATGTATTCAGATACAAGGAGAAGCCATCCAAAATCAATACATATCCTGTATTTATGAACGCCTTAAATTCTAGTGAAATAATAATATTAAATAAAGCCATTAAAGATGATCAATCTGTAGTTCTCAATATGAACCTATATTCAACTTACTTGAATTACAAAAATTAATATCCTTGAGAAATTTCAATATTAATTTAATTTATGAGGTAATTATGGTTTGCACCGAGGTAGAGATGGGTAGAGGATGCGGAAAGAAAGTAGCCCATTTTGTAGCTTTAAACTACGATCCAAGTGACAGGGAAAAAATGTAAGTTCTCAGTTAGAATGGTCGGTCGTTTGGGATCGAACCAAGGACTTCCTGAGTGCAAAGGAACTGTTTTACCAACTGCTACGGATGCTCAGTAAATGTTCTTGTTTAAGAGCTATGCGGTCTTGTTACAATAAGTCCATAGAACGGCTACTAGAATTCTGGTTTCTGTAAAAATAACTCTTAAATGTTGTATACAATTTTAGTAACAAAAGTGTGAATGTTTGTCTTCAGATTACTTACTCTATTGCTTACGGAACTCGCAAGTTCATCGCCGTAGTAACAAACGTTCGCCATCGGGTTCTATCCTTGGCAAGATCAAGCCAATTTTCATCGCAAATACCTACTTCTTGAAGATTCCTTCTAATATTGTCTTCCCAACGGTCTCTTTCTCTCCGATTTTCCAGCTAAGATGGAATATAATCTTCGTTTTTCTCGTATACGAGCTACATGGTTTGCCTATCTTGGCCGTCGTAAGTTCATTATTCTTTCAACATCGGGTGAGTCGTACAGTCCGTGAAGTTCATTATGCAGTCTCCTCCATTTTCCAGTCATCTCTTCGCATTTCGGCCCGTATACCTTTCTCAAAACCTTATTTTGAAACACTCGTAATTAATGTGCATGTGCCTGGGTCGTACTCCAACTTTCGCAACCGTAAAGTATTAGTGGCAGAATAACCGTTCTGTATATTTTCAATTTCAACTTCCTTGATATTTATCGCGAGGTTAGGAGTTTGTGGACTGAGTAGAAACATGCCTTGCCCGATATTAAACGACTTTTTATTTCGTCAGTTACCTCGTTTTTGCTTCTTAAGCATGCTCCCAAGTATTTGGTAATATTTAAATGTGTGATAGTGTGTAGTATTTGGACTCTCCGTTCCAGTCTAGCTACTAGTCAAATTTAATGCACCAATAACACAGTGTAATGCATAGCAGTACCCAAACCTTTTGAAGCAGGGAGTAAGTTTACAGAACAGACATCTTCCAGAGCCTTGTATTAAATTAGGAATAGATGTCCTTCTTAGTATTAATTTCAATTGTTTTCAGCTAGTAAACATATTCCACACAATATAACAACGAATAACCGTATGTCATATCATCAATACAGAACCTAGACTTAACACTCCAAATCCTATACGTCCGTCAGTAAATCAGTTAAATTATATCATAATACGTCATTATTTTCTGTTTTGTCAAAATCGTGATTAATAGATGGCTACCAGCCGATCCTTATGCAATTAAAAACACAACGATATTTACTTCAGAAATTGCGATCTAGGTAAGAAATAGTAATCGAACAAAATGTTGCACTAAAAACCGTCCAGATCTGGATCAAAATCCTAATGTCATACGTGCTAGAAATGAAAATCCATTTAAGCAGAAGAAGGACGTTTATATGTCGGGTTCAGAAGCTAAGAGATACAAGTGGTGTTGACGATTTAAAAACAAAGTTTGTTCTTTTGTTTTTATATATAACCCGAAATATAGCTATGTGACACAAAGCTGTCAAATTTTGTAAAAAGAGATCATCGTCTTTAATGTGCCCGTGTATAAACTATGACAACTTTGTGTCACATATATTTTGGGTTATATATAAAAGATAACTCCTAGGTTTTTTTTTTTAAATCGACGTCACTTGTATCCCTTGGCTTCTGGAGTCGTCATATTTATAATGTACAATACAAATTGTTATTCTTTTTTATAACTTGATTTACGTTATTATAAAGAAGCTGTATTTACTTTGGAACTACACGATTTAATTATATGGTCATTACGAATAAGGCAATATAATGTTACGTTAATTTCAGTCGATTTACTTTCAAACTGACGCTAACAATGATTTACGACTTTCTGTTAGAAGTTTATAGGATTTGGTGTTAAATAACTGAACACCAGAGACAAAGAACGTGATTAGTTCATTTCTTGCACACAGAAAAAAACAATGAGGTAAGAGTACCATGTTTTTGCTCGTTGAAGGGTCTTTTAAACTTGTTATTTTATGAAAAGGGATTATGCACACTCAATCCGCTATATGCTAATGTTTATTTGATGTACGTTTTGGAGTTTATACTCTTTTAAAACGCTCTTCTGTAAAATCAACAAAATGGACAATTGACGTTCTTTCCCTGTGCTCTTCAACTTTTAAAGCTATGCCTAAGTCCTGTAAGTAGCGGAGACAAATCACATGTTGAATTAGAAGCTTATACATTTTTCTACTGATGGTAACCTAAAATTCTGTCATTTGTTAGCAGAGATATGATAGCACGAACCAATTAAATGCTTATTTTTATCAAGATGTTTAAGTCTGTTGTGCTCAGGGACATTTAATGTCAAGAAAAAAAAAGTAATCAAAGCCACACAGAAATGTGCAGATATTTATGAATGTAGGATACTTTTAAGTATGATTCTCTGTGGTAGTGCCAAATCGGCTACCTACGATATAAAATACTTAACATCGATTATACGGAAATCGGTTATCCGGAAGTTTTCGAGCCATAAATAGGAAAGTAGTATGAGCAACTTTTGGTTGGTATGATTACAGTAAAACGTTTTTAACTCTTTTAACAGTGCTGTGCTCTTACTCCAAAACTTTTAAAACTAAATTTATAATCGCAAGATTACAAATGTGAGCGTATTTTATTTTCATAGTAGCTCAGCAAAGACCCGCTGTGCTGGACTGCTCTTATAATTGACCACTGGAGGTAGTCAGCCCGTGCAACAACATTGTAGTGTGGGTTGCCGTGTGTTTTGCTTTTAAATTTTCCATTATTGTTATCACCACCATTGGATTTCAATGGACAATTTGATGGTCGATTTTCTCTGAAAATAATTAGTTTAGAATCAAAGTGATATGATAACTTCTCAGCTCTGTCTAGCGTCTAATCATGTGCGAAAAGTCATTCCAATCGGTCAAGCACTTTTTATGTGAAGCTCACGCAAAAATACTCATTTTCAATTTTATAGAGAGAGATTTACAGGGCTTATTCTAAGTAATAATCAATGAACCGAAATATCGGTTTTCCGGACACCGGATCCTCAA
>JAGDQP010023213.1:1581-23139 GCA_022664845.1 Lepisma saccharinum
TATTTGCCAAATATGGTGCAAACTGGGCTGCGAACAGCCAGTTGGACCAGCCCGGTCTATGTGATCATTCAAGATAAAAATTCATTTCTTCTTATGCTTTTGAGAAGCCTGAATCAACGTTAATATCTCAGTGAAATACGTGATATAAGTACATTTTGAATGTTTTTATGAGTAATTAAATATGTGGGCATATTTAGAACTACATGGGTGCTTATTCAGCTAACTTTGTTAGATTTATACGTTCTTCTGCATACCGTCCTGGAAACTATTTTTCTGAAGTCAAATATCTTTTGAAGTATAAGTAACAGTAACTATACTTTATATAAGAAATTTTGGATATAACGATCAGTGAAGGAAAATGCAACACTTTGACAAAAGTGGTTCTATTTACCCTATTAAACTAACTCTATGTCTTAATGAATTAGGAAGCTCATCATTAAAGTTTGCTTTAAAAAAAACGTTCACCACTGGATTGTACCCTGGATAAGCACAAGTCAGTTTTCATAACTAATACCTCTCTCAAACATCCCTTCTAATGTTGTACCCCCAACGACGTCTCGATCTTCCCAGTGGTCTTTTTCCCTCCGGCTTTCCAATCACAATGGAATATAATCTTAATTTTTACCCCATAAAAACCTTTCAAAAATATATGTGTATATAAATGAAATAAAATATGAGTTAAGAATATGGTAAACACTGCAAGAATATACTCCACGGTATAGTTTTAAGTACTGTGATGATATCGGCACTAAATTCTGAAGTACCTTGGTATTGGACCTTAAAGGCATTCGAATAGGATAAACCGAGATGTGTTGCAATTCGATTCGGCTACGTTTAGTTACAACAGCTTTATACACATTACGACCAATATTATGTTACAGGACATATGAGTATGAAGAGTACAGAGAAAGAAGGGGTATGTGCATGAAGGGTGATTTCTCATAAAATTCATGTTAAAGTTTCTTCCGTTTACTCTCCTGCATTTCAAATTTTAAAACCGGTATAACTTGGTGATTATTTGTGCTATTGGATTGACACTTTCTGAGGTGTTAGCTGTCATTTTGTTGTACACGTACCTGTTACAAGTACAAAGTATTTTTATTAAATGCATACACCCCTTTTTTTCCTGTACGCTGTAAAAACTGTACCTCTGAATTGAGAGTACAAAGTTCCAATTTTGTACTCCCAATTTTTGAGAGGCAGTGGCGAACCCAGGTTGGGTTTACAAGGGCTGTTCTTTGCCTTCTAGTTCTTGGGAGGGTACAGATTAATAGAAACAAAAACAACGTAAAATATTGCCAGTCACATTCTAGAAAATTGAGAGTACATTATACTACTTATTTTTCAGAGGCAGTGACGGACCCAGAGATACATATTTTACCTTCGTTTTTGTTTTTATTAATCTGTTACCTCCCTTGCGCTGGAAGGCAAAGAGCCGCCGCTCCAAACCAACCCTGGATTCGCCACTACCTTTCAAAAATTGAAATTTTGTACTCACAATTCAGAGGTAGAGTTTTTACAGTGTACTCTTCATATCTAACCAGTTAGTGCATTAACTATAACCTGACAATACGAAATATGGACTCAAATGTATATTATGATGAACCAAGATCCATACGAATTTATTGTTAAAGACAAAACGTATGACAGCTAGCATGTGTTACTCGTAAGTAGAATGAGTGTCACACATCTCTTAAACTTCGTAGCGTATCCCAGCATTACGCATTTAGACCTGAGTGCGTGCATACACAATACAAATAAGAAATATATTATAACATATAATATATTCTTGTCAATAGTTATTCAGTGTTTAAATATTCATAATTGTGTTTAGAATTTTCGGTAAAAACAGATTAATGAAACATTTTAAAGCATTGCATTCGTTCAAGAATAAGAAGTGCTCAGAATAAGTTGAATCGATGAATGGCATTATTTTAGTTTAGAACAACATTTATCACTATTTCTGCACTAAATGGCACATAACGTTCTTTCCCTTTGCCCATACATACATATTTTTAGATTCATTATTGTAACGTGATTGAAATAGCACAAAAATACATATCTTACTATCCTGGATTTCAGATCATATACAAGCGACTGACATATATTATTTATTCATTTCTGATATAGTCTTCTTTATTATCTTCTAATATTTCAGTATTGAACTCACATACATTGCTTTATTTCCAGGAAAAAGGAACCCTTTGCGCTCACTGACCTGTACATTTTTTTAACTAGGCGATCATATATTTGGTGTTGTTTCCTGTAAAAGCTCCCATCGCATGACAAGAAAATTTACTACACAGGACGTATTGGCACCATAACTGATGGAGCACAGTGAGAGAGGTTTCTAAAAAAAAACATCTACAGCAACAGAGGTTTGTTAAAACAGATTCAACTCGTCATGCATGTCGTCAACAATATACTCTGGAAATCCCCCAAACGACTAAAACTCTCTTCCAGCCACTAATCCACGCCAGTCCAAACCGGAACAATTCCTAGTTTGAAAAATTGATCCATGGACACAGAAATGTACAGGACGTGGGGCTAGGGGAAGAAAGGGGGATGGTGATTTATATTTGAATCTCAACTAAACCGACAACGGTGATCTGGGAAAGACTTGCTCAGCAGTTTTGAAATTATGGCAATGATTCACAATTCTCAATATCAACAACCGGATTATTATTCATTTATCTTTTATACGTATTATAATGAACAGAGTGCGTGACTAGTTTATTACTAAATGGAACATAATTATATGTCTGATGAATGTTCCCACCACTTGTGTGAAAGTGCATCTTGGTGTTAACATCCATTTTGGTGTAAACTTCAGAAGTACATTTCTTCAAATAGGTACTTAATCACAAGATAGATTGTAACTCACTTAAAGTTTGACCAACAAGTGTTTTATATAGTCCCTACCCAAACTATTAGACTCTCCCTGATTTTGTGTACACAAATGAAGTTCAGAGCAAAATCTTTATTATCGTATATGGCGCATTTTTAATCACTCTAATTATTTCGAGTAAATTATCTCCTGTGAAAGAAACGTCTTGGATGATTCTTGCCACCTTGTCATTGATCGTGACAAACTGCAACTGTGTCTGTGCTTGAGTTACATCATAGATGCGAAGAAGATCGGTATGTGTTAAGTGGATGTGATATGTTATTCACGTCGATATTGGGAATAGATAAATGAAATTGTACATTTCTTTGCGTAAACAAAGTTATTTGAAAACATATTTATGCGAGAGATTTTCTGATTTCTTTTATATATCTGAGTCATCTGTGATGATAAATAAAAACAATAATAAAAAACTTTTTAAAGACATACTTTTCTTAAACAATTCGTACTGAAAAGTAAAAAATAATTTTATTTTTGTATGACTAACAATAAAAGCATAGGGTGCTCTCTCATATCACTGTATAAGTTTTTCAAATAGCGCGCCCCATGCTTTTGTTTTTAGTCATGACTAAACAAAATTGATATGTCTTTAAAAGTTTTTTAATTGTGTTTATTTTTAGTTATTTCGGTGTTTGGGTACTTTCTCTCAAGCTAATGTTTTGTGACCCAAATCCTAAAGTGTTCTGCAACCAATCAAAACCCAGCCTCGTTGCAGGTTGGTATTTATTTTAGGACAAAGAAATCTATATAAAAATAATTTTAAAAGAACACACTATTTTTAGGAAATAAAAAGGGACTAAAAAGTAAAAAATAATAAATTTATGAATCGGAAAATAAAAGCATGGGTGCTCTTGCTTGCCTTGTCATAAAATCATAATATCTAAGAGCACCCACACCTTATTTTCGATTCATAAACTTTTTTTATTTTTAGTCCATTTTTCTTTGCTTAAAAATGCGTGTTTTTCAAAATTCTTTTGTAATTATTTTTTAAAATCTTTTTAAATTTATTTTATTTTATATTCTTTTCGGGTTATTTTGGTGTTCATACTTTTTCTCCACCTAACATTTTGTGGACCAAAACCTAAAGTATTCTGCAACCAGCCAAACCCAGTCGCGGTGCAGGCTAGTATTTATTTTAGGATAAATAAGTCTGTAATAAAGAAAAATTAAAATATGTTTTTTCTTTAAATATATACATATGCAGAAATATGTAAAAGTAACAATGGAATGTTGTATTGCCACCCAACTTACGTCGCTGTGCAAAATTTCATAACTGTATGACGTCGGGAAATGAGTTAAACTAATGTTGTAAGATTTGTATAAGAGAAGAAACATGATTACAGAGTAAGTTAATAAAAAGCGTGTAAAAAATATTCAAATATGCATTAAAATATAAATAAATATATTAAAGTAACAATGGAATATTTATTGCCACCCGACTTACGTTACCGTGCAAACATTAATCATTCTATGACTTCGGGAAATGTGTTAAATTAACGTTGCAAGATTTGAGGACACCACGAACCATTGTGGACTAAAGAAAAGAATGTAGAAAGAAAATTTACATTGGCAGGAACTAACTCACCAGGAGAAAAAAAATATCTGATCCTAGGCAACTAACTCAAGGTCTTAACTTAAGGTTTGGTGAAATAATTTTGCTTAGAGAATCGTTTTTCCAACACAATAAGTAAATAAATAAATATAATACAAAGTTAAACGTTAGGACGTAATTTTATCTCTAAAAAGAAAAAGACGTAACCTTTCAAAAATTAATCTCAAGGCCCACATAAAATAAAGAGCCAAGATGAACAGCTGTTATGAAGTCGCATAGTCCATAATGTGCAAAACCACACAAGAACTGAGATCTGAAGTTCCGGGAATCGTTTAGAACTTTATAGGTATTCATGAAATTTTAACTTCTGTAATCTGAATATGCATTAAAGGATTACATATAGTCTGCTTATACTCCGAATTTTCATGTCTGCTAAGTTTCATTCCATCAGGGAAGAGAGCACATTGGAAATATTGACGAACAAATTTCCGTACGTGCGAAGGCACCCTTGTGAAAAATATTATTCCAGTAGTGTTATTCTTACTGTGAAATATCACACCAAAAAGTGAATACCCCTCTCCTCTCCTGATCCATCGGGACCAATTGTGTTTATTCCTTATTGTCTAAATAAAATTTATAGTGGTTCCCAAAAGAGAGAACTGGTTTTAGACCATAATGACGACCATTTTTTGTCAAACATTGGTCCAAAGTCGTTTTTTGAATGTATTTCAATGAGCCCCCACGTGTATCCTATCCCCGACCGTTCGTGGTTTTATTTTCTCCTTATCCCTTATTGTTCAAATGCAATTTGTAGCGAAGTTTAGAAAAACTGGTTTTAGACAATAATGGAGGTAATTTTTGGTCGAAAATTGCTCAACCACCTATATTTACAGTTAGTTTCTATGAGCCCAAACGCACATCCCCTGGTCCTTTGGAACAAATTTTATATTATTATTTATGGTATAAATAAAATTTATGGTATAAATAAAATTTATGGAATAAATAAAATTTGGAGTGATATTGTCAAAAATAAAATTGACTTTACACCAAAATGTTGGTTATTTTTTGTGGAAAGTTGGTTAAAGATGATTTCTTTTAAAAGCACTTGAGTTCAGAGAAAAATATTAGAAACCCTCTTGAACTTCAATACTGCGTTATCTTCTTCGCCAAAGAAAATTGTAAATATACTATAAAAGCCCCCAAACTTGGAGCCTGAGTGCCAAAACACGGGGAAGTGAAAATTGAAATTTTATAAAGTAGGTAGGGAGGTGTATTAAATGAAAGGAATTTCTTCCGACTGAATATGAGTTCGAGTTACATTCTTCCAACAAAAATAAGAATTAAAAATTTATAGCAAGGTTTTCACAAAAATGGAATGGCTTATAACTACAATGGCGACCATTTTCGGGCGAACATTGATCAAAGACTGTTTTCGGCCGTGTTAAAGGAAAATGGCCTTACGTTGAAGAAAAAAAAACATTAAAACTTCAAAATTGGCACTGGTTACTTGTTTTTACCCAAAGAAATGGTAATTATGCGATAACAGCTCCCAAAAATTGGGAATCTTAAGGGCCGAAATGAGGGTTGGGATCCATGGGTAATTTATATGTGGGTATCAAACAGGTGGATTTCCAACAGAATATATTTTTCTTTTTGTTCAGAAAAAGAATTTAGGGATTCCAAATTTATAGTAAAAATGAAACTACTTATAAACAAACATACTGATGGGGCAGAAAAGAATTATGTTTTTTTTTCTATTTTGTCATGATTACAATGTTAAAGTATGTGCGCATGAAAAGTTTGGTCACTTGAGAGCAATTACTTTCGGTGATATCGATGATACAAAAGTCAAATTCTATCTGTGGAGGGAGAGTGATTAAACGTGTGAAAATACTCTTATGTTCTTAATCTACTGAAAGAAATGGAAGGTAAAGACACAATAATAGGTACTTGGTGAAAAGAGGTACCAGCGGGATGGTATGTATGGACGCCATCTTGAAGTCCGTCGTATTGAATTTCGATTGATTTTCTTAAATTAGATGGGGGTCATTCTAAGCTAGAATTTTATGAGAAATACCTTTCTGAAGTCAGTTTTGCCGTAAATTCATTGTTGTGATAAATAAGGGCATATGCCATTTCGCTGTGGTAATGATGCTATAGCATGAACACACCCATTTCGTTTTAAAATAACGAAAGAATTAAAACCCAAATATACACAATTACATATTGATTGGGCACCATACCCAGGAAAAATATGTATACATTTTGTTCCATTTATTCTGGTATTACAAAACGAAATGGGTGTTTGCATCATTATCCGCAGAGAACTGGCATACCCTTATCTCGCAATAAGACATTTACGGTAAAACTGACTTTAGAGGCATATATCTCGTAAATTTCTAGCCCAGAATGACATATTACATAACCCCCTTCCTATTTAAGAAAATCATTTGAAATTCAATATAGCGGACTTCAAGATAGCTGCAATGAAGGACATATCCTCCAAAAGGTAACCCCTTTCTCCAAGTACCTAATACTGTGTATTTCTCTTAGATATCTTTCAGTAATTTAAGATTATAAGGATATTTTCACATTTTCTACTCACTTTGTTCAGACAGCTTTCGACTTTTATACCTACCATCGATTTCTCTCAAAGTAATTGAGCTCGAGTGGCAAAAATTTGCATGCGCACATACTTTGATTTTCTAGCCATGACAGAAGAAAAAATGTATAAATATTTTCTGCCCCTTCAGTATGTTTGCTTGTCAGAAAGAAAAATGACCGCCCTTCTTTGCTTTGTTTTAGTATTTTCATTTTAGTATAAATTTAGAATTCCTAAGATCCTTTTCTGAAAAAGAAAAAATCATATTAGTATTCAGTGAAAAAATTCTTTCTTTTTGTCCCGTAATAGACACATTTAAGAAGACCTTCATTTTTCAGGACCCCCTTTTCAGGCCTCCAGGTCCCCACCTTTTGGGGACAGTTATTACATAATTTCTATTTATTATGCCAAAACAAATAACGAAGTGCCTGTTTTCAAGTCTGTTTTTTATTTTTTTTCTCGTTTCTCTTCTTTAAAGAAAACGCCGAAACAAAGTTCTTTGACCAAAATTGAACCAAAAATGGCCGCCATTTTGGTTTCGAAGCAGTTTCATTTCTGCTATAAATTTGTAATCCCTGAAATCTTTTTTGAAGGAAACAACTCATATTGATCCACAGTCCAAGCATTTCTTTCATTTAATAATAATTCATATAGCCTACTTTATAATTTTCCATTTTGGGGAACGCTTATCATATAAGTACCATTTCTTTGGGCCAAGGCAATAACACAGTGCCAATTTTGAAGTTTAAGTAAAGTCTTAAATATTTTTCTCTCAAATAAAGTGCTTTTTGAGAAAAAGAAGCAAAGAAAAGAACCATTGGCAAAATTTCCGCCAAATTTGTAAAAAGTCGCTTTTAGTTTTGAGAACTTCATTACAAATTATCTTTATACCATAAGGAATAATATAATATTGGTGCCGAAAGATCATAGGGTGCACGTGTAAGCTCATTGAAATTTATTTTAAAAAAATAGATTTTTGACCAATTTCCGACCAAAATGGCCAACATTGTGGTCTGAAACCAGTTTTATTCTTTGTTCCCAAAAAATAAAACTTCGATTGTCCAAAAAAAAAAAGTTCTGAACGAGCACGTAGGAGCTCGTTGCAAAAATTATACTTTTGACCAATTTTTGTTCAAAATGACCGCCATTATGTTATAAATCCAGTTTTCACTTTTGGGAGTATCGCTATAAATTTTAATTAGACCCTAATGAATAAAACAATGGTGCCGATGGATCAGGGGCGGGGTGCAAGTGGGATCCCTCTGACTCCCTTACTAGATCCGCTAGATTGTGTGTGGGGAAGCCGATGAAGGGAATTGTGAATGAGGAGTTTACCAGGAAACCTGAGCTGACTAATAAGCTGAATTATGTCTAGAACCTTCACTCCACAGGTGCAGGAGCAAGTACAACGATACAATAATTGTATCTCAAGGCGAATGAAAGTTGTTATAGCTGGAAAATACATCTTTACTAACTCCTGAAAATCAGTGTCCTTTTAATAATCTTTTAAGTGCCTGGTTGTTAGTAGTAAATCAATGTTCCAATAGCTACATTCATTTCTTTTTAGGTATGCATAAAAGCGGGTTGAGATTTTCTCCTCCAAACTTAATTTTTATTGAAAATCCTGAGTCCATCTAACAATATGGCTAGGGGCTACAAATACAATATACAATCTTTTCATAGAATTTTAACATTGTTTTAAGGCAATTGAATAGTTTAGTGTAGTCTTGACAATCGTTTTATTTCACTAAAACAAATTAATCTTACGATATATTTAATTTTAGTGTTACACGCTATCTTCCCAAATAATTGTTTATCATTCTCATGCCCAACTTTTAGATTCCTTATGTCACCAATATAACTAACAATGAAGATCCTAATTTTGTAACCTATCATATAGTTAGCAAGTAGCATACCTGTAATGATGTAACATCGAGAAAATTCTGTCGAAACTCTCACAAGTTTGGGTTTCTCCCATATTTACTCTTTTCTCTTGTACTAACTTTTTATATGGCCAGATGTAGCCATGTGAGCCGCATTAGCGTGGGATGTATAAGGTTAGGCAACTGGTAGCAATAGCTCAAGTAAACCCAACATTCTGTAATAAGTTATGTTCGTGAGATCTGATTAGTTTATATTGTTTTAGGTTTGGATAATGTAAATTCGGTTAACTAACTAAATCTAACCTACAGAAAGCAAATTCGGTTGACTATCTAAATCTAATTTGCAGAAACTAATGTACCATTACGTAAACTAACGCAACAGCGTATGTAAAATGTATGTGAAATGATTGTAAGATAATTTCTGAACTTCAGACTCTTACTTAATGCATTAATAGATATATTAACGGCACTTGCATAAGCAATTGAAGTTTATAAACAGTTTATGTTGTCGATTTGTTGGTATGCTCCTAACTGCACATTATGTTGGATGATACAGTGAGAAATCCGTGCGAATTGTCATCTGTTTGATATAGTAGTAGAGATAATAATTTACATGCTGAGAATTGGGCAACATAAGAAAATTATCTGTTTCATGAATGGAAACCGAGGTATAGAATTATTTTGATATTATTTATGTCATGTTGCCAATTGCTTAATGCTGAAAGTAAATACTTTCAGTCATAAGATTTTGTATAAATTGAATACAGCTTAGAAAGATAATTTACCTTATGTATATAAATGGTGTTGTCGGGGATCCGTCAACAAAACTTTTATATTCTACGTCTTTATAGACTAATAAACTCTTAACCGAATGTATCTGTTTCCTTGTATCAAGCGACATACACTCACTAGTGGATCTTGTGTCCCCTAGGCTAAGAGTTATAGTTTAATACCAAGTGTCGCCTCACCTCCAGTTTTGAGGTCCATGAAAGCAGGCACCTTAGCCATTGGTGGTTTATGCATGACGTCATTATACGCCCACGGTCGGTTGTACCTACCCTGAGTTTTGTATAGAAGGAACCTGGATAGAAGCGAACCACTGAAGTAAAAGTCAATCATATTAAGAGTATACATAACCAGAAACGGGCATAACACTTTACAGCATGGCTTACGAACATTTCCAGTAATTCTATCAATATTTTTAACTTGCTTTCTATTTTCTTCAACTAAATCTTCTAGTGCAGGGATTTTCAACTAAGGTATGCGTACCACCTGTGGTACGCGGAAGGTTGTTAGGTAATACGCCATAAAGTTCATGAAAAATATTAAAATTAAGATACTGAATACCGTCTGATTTCAAAAGTGCGCCGAATCCAAAGATATGATAAGTATTTATTTTCTATAAGAGTAACGTCTGATATTAATACAAAGTATTACGTTTCACTGTGAGCAGAACTTAGCTATTTCACCGAAATAAGTTAACTTTTCAGTTTTTTTGTTTGTTTTTTTAAGAAATTTACTTGCTTATATTTCTGTTACATTGTATTATTCAAGATACCGTCCTAGCATTTATCTGTCATAACGAGGAAAATCAGTGAAAACCTGCTTCGGGATTGTCGGCGCGATGATCAATTCTGCTACCTCCTGATTGCAAGACAAGCACACTACTAAAAGTTCAGCCTAATTCGTATAATCATACTTGCAATATAATAATAAAAAAAAAAAAAAAGCACTGAACATTTCGTAATATTACTTGGTGGTACCGGAGAAAGTATGGATTTCTGTTTAGTGGTACGTCAGTTTAAAATTTTAAAGCCTCTGTTCTAGCCTATTCTCGAATGCAAATTTCGGGGATTTCTATATACTCAAATTATCTAATACTAGACTATAAAAGATATCTTTTCTCAACAAACTTAAGAAAAACCATTGCAAAATTGGGAGTAATCTCATAATAACTTAGTTTATCATCAAGACTATTATTTCAAACTTACAAGAAGAATTTATGGTAGAAGTAATATTTCCACATGAGTGAAATATTGCATAATGTAGAGAAGAAGGGTGTTTATTTACCTCCAATAATACCTGAAGCATTAAATTCCGAAATTACACTTTGACATGTGGCACGTTAGTGCTTGTAACACCTAGATACCGCATAGTTAAAATGGAAAACTTCGCATTATGTTCATAAATCAGCATTATTGCACGTAGCATGTATATGATATTGTGATAATATTAGATAATTACAGTAACTAAATTAATTTGTCCTAAATTATCATCCCTGTAGATTAAAATTTATGGAACAAACGCAATAACGTGTAAATTAAATCTAGTTAATATACTTTATACTCCACGGCATTTTCACAAAAAAAATGTTTTTATTATTATTCAATTCATTCTTGTTCTGACGTATTTATATATTTATTTCAATACTATCAGATACCGTACATTGACCAGTTTATAAGGAAATGTAACAAAGTAAGAATTCTAGGGAGCGTTAACATTATAATAAGTAGCACATTAAAAACGTAATTCTTGAAGAGAAAAATAGAAAAACTATACCATAATTCGATGTAAAATTAACTACAATGATATTTACAAATCAAAGTGCTAATTCGTAATTCAATTAAAATCTTATTCAATAAAATTTAATTCATATTGTATTGTATATAATAATTCACAGCCATATTCAATCCACTACTGGATGAGGCCTCTCCCGGAGGGAGGAGTTGGTCTAATGCTTCCACGCTGACCAGCGTATTGGGAGAGGAAAGCCGAACCTTTCAATTGTGATCGCTACTGTCTTTTATTCAGAGCAGGTCCCGAATTGCAACACGATGCTGGGTGAGCACGGTTCCAGATCCTCTCGCTTTCAAAAAAATCCCTTGGCAGAGCCGGGCATCGAACCCGGGACCCCATGATCTGAAGTCAGTAGCGGTAACCACTAGACCAGGAGGGCGGGTATTTAAACATGAAACTCATATAACAAGTCCTACTTTAATCTATGCACTGGGTGCAATCTTGTGATGAATAGAGGAGTTGGAAAGAAAGAAAAGTCAACGAATGTCCGATGAGATGTTTCCAATGTAGATACAGTTTGATTGTATTGTAGATAACTCAGTACAAATGATCTTACCCATACAGCAATAATTAATCGTATTAATTCTTTCTTGAAATGGATGTAGTGAGTGTGTCCATTACTTTAATACACAATATATCACTGATTCTTTTCAACTTAATGTATTTAGGTTGCTGTATTTTAAATCTTATAATAAATTCCACTTCTGACGATAACACTTACGAAATATGAAATCAAGTAAATTTTTCCATGTGACTGTGTTTCTCGCCTGGTGCAGAAGCTGATAGAAAGATTTCTCTCTCGTGTGATAATGTGAATGAATAGGCTTTTCCCCTTATGTAAAAAAATAGTAAATAATTGAATTGAACTTTTTACTGATAAAAATTATAAGATAATAGAATACGGTTTCTCAACACAATAATAAAATAAGTTGGCAACAATATTGTTTCTCTAGCACGAAAGGGTTTCTCCTCTGTAAGATATCTTCACACTACTGTACGATACGTACCACTCGAAGTATGATCTGATGAGAGAATATGTTACTGATACAGTTTCGCTACGATATTTGTTCCAATACCACTATACGAACTCCCATGGCTTGTGAAAATTCTAACGAGTATCTATATATCACCTTTCCTAAGATATTTTATTTTATAAGTTCGATATTATGCTTCGAGGTATTATTTTAAACCAAAGACATAACAAATTCACTTGAAAAAGTACCTTATAATGTATATAGATGAAAACATTATTTTTTTATTGGAAAATACTTTATCGACGGATTCACAACGCAATACTGAGAATAAATGTATCTTCAGTGTGTCAAGTCAATATTGTTATCCGTGTCAATTCATAATAGATCTGACACTCAACGTCTTCGTATACTTGGAAGTTCACACCTTTGTATACTCGAATATTTTCGACGACGAAGACTCTACTATGATTCTTCTGGCTTAACGATAGTCGATGGCAGTTATATACTAGGGAGCAAATAGTTTATTAAATGATGATTGTTTCTAGTGCAACTAATAATAGTAGTGGTTCACAGGTATGAACGCAATCATGCTGTCTCCCTTGGCTCTGACAGTATTTGGAATCGTTGATTACGAAACTAATAAGGAATTCACTTGTTTTCCTCCCTAGAATGTCTCGAAGTAATGATGGATACTGATGAGAGTTAATCGGTGCAATTTCATATAATTAACTGACGAATATATGCACAGGAATGCTTCTTGATTTACGTAAAATAACACAGGACTTGCTTCAAAACGTTACTTATATCCCTGTTTGAAATGGTCATTAGTATGCTTCTAATCTTGTGGCTTAAAACATCTTATATTCGGATGATAGCAACAGCTGCAGACGGAAATATGGTTCAGAAAGACTAACGTGACTACAGCGTAACTACTACCTTTCTGTGTACACTCTAACGATCGCTCTCTCTATCCTAGATGGCGCATCACAGTATTTATAATCCTGCTAGCTCCCACAAACATTTGACATACCCCAAGCCACAAAGACATAAGTGGTTAGCATCACAGCCAACTGTCGCGTCTTTGCTGGAGCTCGATTTGGTCCTCTAAAGTGCTTTTCAGCTGCATAAACAGTCCAAATGAGAACAGTTTGAATGCCAAAAGAAGTGTATTGACTATTCAGAAGTTACAACTTTTCCTCTACATTTCCCTCTAACCAGACGTACCCAGACTCAGGTATACTATCCTACTGGTGAAACGTACAACAGCGCCTGGTCCATTTTAATATGTAATTTTATGAGTAAACCTCCGTGTTTCCAATTATCATCAATACGAAGCTTCCTTTTGTCTTTATTCAATATAGTTCCATCAATTTTTCATCAAAAGAACCGCATACAAACGTTTACACACCATCGCTTCACACGGTAACAGCGCCTTTACTCTATTGGACGACTACGCAATTACATTCTCTTCGCTAGTATGCAAAGAAATATGTTCATTTTCTCCTATTTTTTACCATGATGACAGGGTACAGTCCAGTGATTCCGCCAGACCCCCTGTGGGGGTATTTACCCCCCAAAGTCTTGACAACACCCCCCAACTCAAAAATGTTTGCTGTGAAAAATCGATAGAAACTGTGAACTTACAAAACTTCACTTACAATTTTGACTTTACAGCCCCTCAAAACTGAAAATCCTGGCGGAAACCCTGGTACTGTCACACTCATAATATGGGCATGAGGATTTTATATAGTGGAGTACTTTATGTCTGTGCTCATTAAGAAATAATGAAAACAGCTTTGATTTTAAAAAGAATATATCTTTAAACAACCTTGAGGTCATTACGCTATCACCATTCCATTAAATTATCGCCAAAAATTATGGGGATAGTTACTATCAATTTTTAGTTTTTCTCTGGACTAAAAGGATTTTTAATCTTGGAAGTTTTGAGAGATTATCTAATAATTGCGGTATGAATGCAATATACAGCACAGAATGTGTCGACGTTATCTCATGACTGCCACACCTCACATCACGTAAAACTAAAAATCAAGCATCAATATCACAATTCCTGAGTTAAACTAACGGCTATTTTAGGTAAATACTAATTTCATAAATTTTAGTTAAGCCATACTAAGGGACATGAATGGGAATTTAGGCATGTTTCTCTAATTTTAAATTAAACAGAGAATATAAGTTCAATTTTCAATTTATATTTATATTTAAAACAATAAAGTGGAATTCAAAACAATTCTTTTTGTTCAACTTATACGTAAACGTTTCATGTTAAATTAACTTTCTGGCGTCCATAAAAATCTTTATTTTACAGAGTACATTTTAGTCACTATGGACTTCACGACGAAATGAATGCAATGAGTTTAAAATTCACAAACCATTATACCTCAAGCTGGATTCGAATCCGCAATCCGCAACCCAGCGTCCTAGCCTACAGGGCTGCTGAGATCATCATATCTTGGCAAGTGACAACGATGACATGTCAACTGCGCAAATCACAATCCAAGTCGTGTTCAAGGAATGCAATTGAAAAAAGTTTACATTTTTATTGAGGGTGTGTTGTTACGTGCAAATACCTCCCAGAGTATCCCAATTGTTGGAGTAATCTTTTAGAAAATCCCAGTCGTTTAAATATATTAACACCATAAATTGAAGAGTTCAGTGGAATAACGGCTTAACTCGAGATAGTCAGCTCTCAAAAACGATTTCGAAAGATTTACATGTGATTTTACCAGATTTCCTGTGCCTGTAGATGTTTTAACATAATATGGAATTACGTTGTTAATATCCCTAGGAAGGCAACGCAAGAATAACTGGGAAGCTATATTAATCCCTGATGTGAATATAATAAAATAATTAATCACAGAAGTTAAGCCATTTTTCCATAGAAGGAATGACTGGACTGCGTATCCGCACCGAACTTAGAACGAACGTTCTTGTGAATCCTAGAAAAACGAATGTACAGATACCCAAGTACCTCCAGTTGTCAGTATTGCCCCCTCATGTTAAAATACAATATCACAATAGCTTCTATACTGTTTGAGGGATCTGCACCAAAGATTGCAAGATTATTCCTCTAAATAATACAAAGACGACAGTAGGGAACTGTTATTCTTTTTGTACTCCACTTGTCAGTATTGCCAAACTTAACTGCAAACTTACTTTTTCAAAGCTTCTGCAAGAACTTCTATAGACCTACCGTTCCACGTATCCCCTCCAAACTGGCATTAATACTCTACGACACCCTAGGTGCCGGTTCCCACCCACTAAAACATCCAAGATATTAGTGTTGCCAGCAATACTAGCAATTCTACGGAAGCGTTTGTTCCTTTCATCCTCTTGCAGTATACCGTTATTTGTTTGCAAAAATTCGTAAACGTGTATTCGTCAAACCTCTCTGAGAAATAATTCTTTATTTTCTTCTAATTCACCACAAGTATCTTAGAAAAACACATGAAGATCACTCAAGCGCCTTTCATTGCATTTTGAATTCATAGCATCATCAAAGTTTGATTTTATACTCCTATACTTCAATGTTTTCTCCTTGTTAATATTTATGTTTTTATATGCATTAATATTTCTAAAATACCTGGAAATTTGTCAATGCTTACCCGGGTAACGTTTAGGGATTCTGGCTAAAAGACTGGAAATTCGCATATATTTAGTTAGACTTCTATAACTTACGCAGAGAAAAACTTTTCCAACGAATAGTTTCCAGGACCTTAACTAGTATATTTTGTAGTTAAAATACTATTTTAAAACGTGTGCTTCATGTACATGATTCTATGGGTAAATATTACAGTTGTTATGTTACGTATTTTATATAGGTCTATGTTGTTTACATACTGTTAATGTCTTTTAGTGAACTCAGCACTGAAATAAAAGTATTTTATTCACATAACACTACCAAGAAAGGAATTGATTCAATTCGGGGTTAGAATATGTTGTGCAGATCTTTATGCACATAATACGTATTTACACATTCACTTACATTATGCATTTACAACGGTAGAATACGGTAGCAGCAACGGTAGAATACTTTTTTAATTACTTTTTTGTTCCTTAGTAACAAAAGAAATCTCGTATATGTTATCCTTGTTTGAAATGAATAACTCTAAATTACTGCAACCTCAGTTCTAACATGACTTCCTTAATATCTCTCACTAAAAGCAGAAGAAAAATTCTTGCTTATTCAAACTAACTTTTTCACTTCTCATTAAAACAATTTTTGTTTTTTTCGTAGACAAAAGTTAAGAGAAAACTTTCTTAAAAATCATCTGCAGAAAGCAAAGTTTCACTTAACAAGCATCTCTCTCTTTGATGCCAGAATGTCACGAGCATTAAAGCCTTTCTGATTTTTGTTTTATTTTGTAATTTAAGTTTCCTTGCGGCATGGTTTAATATACGGTATTTCCATACTAAATTTAAGTCAACTGAAACAAAGCAGTTATTACCCACCATCTCAAAAATATATATGGAACAAATGCCATCTTTTTCAATTGTATCTACTTGAAAACGTGTAAGGTAAAAGCACCAGTAATGGACATTTCGAGGGAAATTTCACAAAATAAGATTTTCCTAGTGTGGTAATCATTTCATCTACATGGGAAAATTTAATATAGTATATTCTGATGCCACTGAATATTATTCGCTTATCATGGTTCCCATCTGGTATTTCTGACATTATGTTGATGATAGTTCCATGGTCGCATCTACTCTTCAATGCATTCTGTTAAGCAAATGATTAAGGTAAGAGCTTTCGTTTTTTATTCATGAAATTACAAGAACGAATACTTTCGTTGTTCCGCACTATTATCTATTACGAAATGTCTTTGTTTCAGCATATAAATGGCCAAAAGAAGTATAATTGAGATCTGTTTTGCAAAACAGGGGGTGTCCATCACGGCAAAGTAAGGTTTTGTCCAGTTTTGGACACTCACCATTCATTACTTGGTTGAAATAAACATCCTTGTTTGATTGAGATGTTCTTAACGTATTTAACGAGCTTTGAGCTTCTAAGGAGAAGGACGAGACTTACAGTTTTGTTAAAGTGACCTTCGAACCACTCTTTTCAATAGCTCTCACGGAAATTGAACCCATGACCGCGCGCGCAAAATGTGAGCTAAAATTCGAGGGCGAATCTTGGCTAACCCGAGGGGGAAGTCGTAAAACTGTTAGGTGTTTTATTTCTACTTGAGAATGATTATTTTCTCTTCATGACCGTAAGTTTGCCACGAAATTTTTGGTCTAATTTTTTTCCAATGATGGACGCTGGGATGCCCATTAACGAAATGATTTGTTATAGTATTAGACACTATTCATTACAAGTTAAAATTTTGCATTTTTATTGTCACAAGGAATCTGTGGCTCACAAGTTAGGGTCACGATATGTTGTCACTGATACCCTAATTAAGTATAGTGCATCTGATAGAGAATGGTGAGATATGGAGAATACCAAACTTTAAGGTGTGATGGACATGGGAGGGCATAGCTAAGGGGGGCGAAACCTGGAAATTCACAGAAGTTAAATAAAGGATATATCCACAGTATTTCAGTATAAAGGACGGAACTATCGGGAGGAGATTTCCGTCATCAAAAGTAAAAGGGGCCCTTTGGTCATGGGTGAAATTACGCTTAGTTTTGGAGATATCGCGTTTCCAACTTTGAGTCCAAAATTGGGTCATGAGAGGAAGTTAATAATCTCAAAAAGTCAGAAACCGGTCATTGAATGAAAATTCCGTCTCTGGAAATTTGTTTCTAGCGACATGGTGGACATCAGGAGTGAAAACACGATGTCACTGGTTTATCAGTGTAGCAAACTAGTTAAAAAGTTTAAATTTGTCAATGGCAGTGCATCGTGTTACTGGATATTTTACATTGTCTAGTGATGATAAACAATAATCAAAGCACACATCACAGTGTTGCAAACTACGGATAAGACAGAGGTTTTCGCTATAATATACAAACTACAGGTCAGTCCATCTAAAATCGTTCACCATGGTTAATCGACCTCTTTCAAATAATAATATAATCCTTATATTAGAAAAGTTCAAAACGGGTATTTTTTATTTCAATCCCAATCTTTTAATTAATGGACGCCATTTTTGCTGTAGTTTACAAAGAAAATTTAATATATATGTACTGGTTTATTATAGGACATTCAAACAGAAAACATTTTTTCCCCTTTAGATCTGTTTGATAATTTTAGTTCTCTGTATGATAAGTCTAAAACGTAACTGAAGTGATTAAAATGGTATCCAAATGTGATTGTCAAAACAGAATAAATTCCTGTTTTAGGGGGCTTTTTCGTACGGAGGGATTGAATATCAGCGTTGATCTTTTGTATACATAAAATTATATTGAATGTATACAAAACATGAAGGCTTACATGTGGTTACTTAATTTTTTTATGAAATTTTCGAAAATCGAAAAATTCGTATTTTTTGCGTATTGGATATCTCTGGGGCAAAATATAAAAATATATTTTTTCACATGTACACTTACAAAAGGAGAACATACGGCACGGTAGTAATTTTAACTGTAATATTTGAGTCTCGACGGAATTAAAAATTTGCAAATTGAGGATTAATAATGTTCGTGCGTGCTTTGATAATATGTTTACCAAAGCGCGTACGAGTATCTCCAATTTACAAATCAATAATCCGTTCAAACTCAAATATTAAAGTTGACGTTTCTATCATTATGTTCCCCTTATATAACTATACAACACGTGAAAAAAATAGATTTTTATATTTTGTCCCACCAGGGATATCGGGCCTCCAATACGCCTAAAATACGAATTTATGGATTTTCAAACATTCATAATAATATTAAGGAACTACATATCAGCCTTCATATTTTTTACATATTCAACATAAGCTGATTTGTATTAGTGTACAAAACATCAACGCTGATATTAAATGCGCTCCGTACGGAAAAGCCCCATAAAACATGAATTTATTCTGTTGTGACAATTAGATATTATTTCGGTTACGTTTTAGGCTTATCATGCAGACAACTAAAATTATCAAGCAGATTAAAAGAAAAAAAATGATTTCTGTTTGAATGTCTGATGACAAAGAAGTACAGAGATATTACTTTTTTTTGTAAACTACTACAAAAATGGCGACCATTAATTAATAGTTTGGGATAGAAATGAAAGAATACCCATTTTGAATTATTCTAATATAAAGAATATAAGTATTATTATTATTATTTGAAAGAGGTCAGTTAACCAAGCTGGACGATTTCAGATGGACTGACCTGTAGTTTATATAAGATCGCGACAACCTGTATGTCTTATCCGTAGTTTCCAATGCTGTGATGTAAGCTTTATTGTTTATCATCACTACACGATGTAAAATATCCAATACCACGACGTCCAGCCATTTGAAAAATTTAAACATTATACCCAGTTGGCAACACTGATAAACCGGTGACATCGTGTTTTCACTTTTGATGTCCACCATGTTGCTAGAAACAAATTTCCAGAGAAAGAATTTTTACTCAATGACTCGTTTCTGACTTATTGAGAACTATTAATTTCCTCTCATTACTAGACGTCGATTTTGGACTCAAAGTTGAAAACAAGAAACTAAGCGAAGTTTCGTGCATAATCAAAGGACCTTTTTTACTTTTGATGTCAGAAATCTCCTCCCGAAAGTTCCGTCCTTTATTCTGAAATACTGTGGCTATATCCTTCATTTAACGTCTGTGAATTTCGAGGTCGGAAAAGGGTCGGGAAGGAGTCGGACATATCTAAATTTAAGGTGCCACCATTTATCTGGTATGACAGAGGAAAATCCCTGTTAAAACCTTAGTAAGGATGGCCGACCACTGGTTTCGAACTCACGACCTTAGGAATGATTACTCAGTGGAATTCCATGAAACAATGAGATAATCGAAGAACAACATTTAATACTTATATTCCCAACATCAGCAATGATTAATAAAATTACTTTGAGTTAAAAAGTATGTCAGTTACTGGGGCATCCAGATTTTTCTTGTCCATCACTGGTACAAAACAATGTTAGACAAAAAACGTTATTTACTCACTGAAAATCTCTTGGTACAAAAAGCATACAAAATTACACCAAAAATGAACTTTGTGTTAACGCATGTGAACTTTATGTTAACGCATGTGAACTTTATATTAACCTACCGAAAAATGTGTGTTTAGTGTGCTCTATGTGTCTTTTTATTAGTTTCTGACCCACGTTTCACATTGGGTTGTACACATTAAGTTCATATTTGCTGTAATTTACATTATCTACACTTCGTTTTGAGATCACTTTTAGTACATTTGGCAAATTTAAATGAACATTTTGTGTATAAATTATGCTTCAGAATACCAGAAGCGTATATATTATGCTCTAAAAGTGTGACGTATTTCATATTAATTTCACAAAAAGTTCAAATATATTATGCACTAAAAACGTGCTAAAACTGGAAAATATTGTGAACTTTTTCTTGGGACATATTGTAAACTTTATGTGTACTTTGATTTTCAGTGTTCTCAAAACGTCTTTGTTAATTCAATAATTTGAACTATATTAGAGTATAAAATTATAACGATGAAAACTGTACAATACTGGTGCGTTTACCTCTGATCAATAGTTTAGGATGCTTGAAAGCGTTACGAATTATAGATGTAATAACAGAGCACGAAGTAAAAGAAAGCTTAACACACATATTCAGTATCATTAATTACACCTTGCTTCTACACGACATTTTTTTTATTTTTTTGCTTTGTTCTGCTTTCCACACACATAGATGCAAACAGAATGTGTAATCGTAATCTCTTTGGACACATCCACGTTTCACATTAGTTTCATAAAGTATAAGAGCAAACGTACCACAAATTGAAGCATACACAAAAGCCGGAGTGGTACTAGGATTGTGAAATATGCGTTCTTCTATTTTAATGGTCAGGATGACTGAAGGAAAATCCAATGTCCGTGAGTAAAAATCAGCGATAATAAACCAAAGATATTAACCTTAAAATTATCATGCAAGATATTTCGTTCCTACATCTTGGGTTAAAGCAAACATAT
>JAGDQP010023214.1:0-24919 GCA_022664845.1 Lepisma saccharinum
CGAGTGTTCCTTGTCAGATTTTCACAATTGTTGTCTCAGATGTTCATAATTTTATTTTCATATATATATATATATATTTCTCAGATCTTCACGGCTTTTTCTCAGATTACAATTTTATTCTATTTACTTTTTTCTTTACAATTTTACTTCAAGTTCAATTCCGATGCCCATAGTAATGTTCAAACCGTCGCTAAAAGATATCTTTCCGGTGCTTTTTTACTATATGCCCTGCAGTACGTTATAATCAGACTAAGCTTACATCAGTGAACTTTTTAATCTTTGTTCTGATTTTTTGTTTGTTTTAGAATCAACGTGGAATTGTCCACGGGAGCGACTTTTAATTTCTGGTATTTAGGGGAATTTCGGTAGAGATGCCGCATTTGTAATATCTCATAAATCCGTTGTCAGATGTCGTTACCAATGTGTCCGCACTGCATATTTTTTCAACCATTTTTTTGTATTGTAATTTATTGGCGATTGATTTTTTGTATTGTAAATAAATTGCGATTCGTGATTGGTTGCTTGTCTGTTGGAGTCGAGCACATAGAGTGAGTGTTACGCGTCATGTGTATCGCGTATAATGATTCAGAAAATAATCTAACCTGACTTTCACAAGACCGTCTTTGCTCCTTATCGCTTTCTTGACATTATATCTGTGCGTTTTGAAGAAAATACGTCTTTTCATAACTAAAGTGACTCCATTTTCACTGAGATTGCTTTTATGACGTTACCCTTTGTCCTCTTCTGACTAGCTACGTTTTCTAATGACGTCAACACAAATGACTATTCACGAATCTCAAATCATTCAAATTATAAAAAGATAGTTGTTACACTACTCATTTCACCCAGTAGAGAAAGTGACATGTTCAGTTGAAAATATGCTGCTGTTTAATTTCTCCAGCAAATGATCAGTGCACTGTGCAACAAATTAAATATTACATTTGTTTACAAAATGTTGCCAAATTATCTTACGCTACCCTGCCGGAAGTATTAGTTTGAGTATCTTTCTCATCCAGCTTATGGCATAAACCAAAATTGCCTAAATACCTTAAATAAAATTTTAAAAGTCATCCAGCTTACTCCTCAGAGCCTGAGCCCGCTAATTTTTTTTTTTTTTGAATTTTTGAGAGCGGGAAGGAAGTGTCTGGGGAAAAAGTATAGAAAATGTTATTCTTTTCTCTTGCAAATCTCTTTCGGAGCCACCATCTTTAACTGAATAATAATGTCACAAGGCAGTTCTATGAAATAAGAAATATTTGAATTAATAGTGTAAGTGTGAATGTAGAAATATATTGCACTTACTTAGATTATCTATTGTCTTTTCTTCATATAATTCCGTAAGAGTTTAAGTTGTTATTTTTCTTTTTACTAAAAGCTATGTTTTAGTTTCATTTACTGCTTTACCCAGATAGCAAGGAAAACTTGCAACAAACTTGTAGCAGACTTGCAGTTCAAGTGAAGCAAACTTGCAGTATACTTGCATTATTGTTGCAAGTTTAATGTAAACTTCCAAGTTTCCGCAATTCGAACTTGCAGCGAACCTGCTTGTAAGTTTGTATAGAAAGCCATCTGCAAGCGTTTCCTTTGTGCTGCAAGTGTGTGTAAGTTTGCATTACGTCTGCTGGAAGCGTTTCCCTTGCGCTGCAAATCTGCTGCAAGTGTGTGTAAGTTTGCATTACGTCTGCTGGAAGCGTTTCACTTGCATTGCAAGCCTTTTACTTGCGATGCAAGTCTGCTGCAAGTGTGTGTAAGTTTGCATAGCAAGCCTTCTGCAAGGGTTTCATTTGCCCGGCAAGTCTTCTCAAGCGATAGTAGACAGTGGAGACGTATATACAAGCTTAGGCTTCATATAGTGACGTACATTATTGACAGACGTATATACAAGCTTACTTACAGCGTTACACATTTTCTCAGGTCAATAACATTTCGCGTAACAACTTTCTTTCACATATATTATTGGATACTTACCACAAAATTATTTTATCCACCAAAGGAATAAAACAAAAACAAAAATGGCGCCGTAGCGGTGGCGGTACTGTCAACGGATTTGATACTTGTTCCACCTCGTGTTAAAAAGTGGAATCAAGACACTTGTCTTGCAGACTTGCATCGAGTTATCATTGAACTTTATATACAAACCAGTAGATCATATACAACTACTGAAAATTCCTGTGGACATGCGATGCAAGGAAAATCTATCATGTCAAAATCAAGTTTACGTCATGTGCAAGTTACTTTCTTTAAAAACCTGCTGCAGGTGTGCAGTGCACGGAAACGCTAGCAAGTCAAAATCAAGTAGAGTGAAAACTTGCAGCAAACCAATGTTATCCGGATAATTTTGTGATAATTGACTATGGCCCGACCACCAATCGCCATTTATGGATCGCGCCAACCATTCCCCGACTACTACTTGGTCGGGCCGCCGTCAGGGTCGGCATTTGGCTTGCTGGGTACATTTACGCAGCAACGGATGTTGATCACATTCAATGAACATACATTTTATAAATTGTTGCATGAAATTTGCATTATTTACAATTCATTACCTATTGGAAGAGATTGTGAGGCAAGACAAAAGTGTTGGATGAATATGGATTTTAAGTTTCAGGTTTTTTTTTTTTTTTTTTTTTTTTTTTAAGAAAGAATCGAAATTTCCCACACCTACCAAATGAACACATTAAATTTTTGGACACTGTTACTGGATACACGAATCTGTTTTCTTCTGTCGACAGAAAAATTAATTAATTTGTGTGGTACAGTCGGGGACGAAAGGAACAGAGAGTCGTGTACGTTGCAAATCCCCTGCAGTCAATGTATGGAATACCATTGATTCGTTCTTCGCTCTGAGCAACAACTTTTAGCCTTAGGGTAACTATCATTGTTCTGCGGTTCAATTATTGTCAGCTTGGATTATTTTGATAATATTTCAATCTTGTTTATCTCGACTGTTCCGAAACGTAAGCACTGAAACAGAGGAATGTTGACGCTGATCCTCTGTGTAGCTGTGGGTAACATTATTGTCTCATAATTCGTTACGTAACCATCACTCATAAGTCTATAACTACTAATTTTAAGGTAAAGAAACACATAAATAAACATCATACAAAAAATTACCTGTTTTTTATTTTTAGAAACAGTTTTATAACATAAACAAACTATATTAGAATGTTCAGCTTGTAAAAATAATAAATAAATGCGATACAGATCTGTAAAATTTAACTGAAAAATACCGCTCTATTTGTAAGATGAGCGTAAATACATGCGTTTTAAATTCTTAAACTTATTTTCAGTGTTTGGCACTGGGATTTACATCCGAAAGGATCAATAATGCATATATGATCACTATGTTTAAAACATTAAGATTAAATATACGTAAATTGTATCTTTATTCTCTTCTTCTAATTCGTTTTCAAAGTAAGGACCAGTTATCCGTAAATGCAATTGCAATTTACAAACTTAAACATAACAAAGTACCCTTTCAGTACAAAACGTACTGACGAAATGATTTAACCACTGCATCTCTTTGCAGTGTATGCCCTACATACTTGAGGAAACCCCTGAAATCAAACCAAATATACCAAATAAACTCATTTTATGATGGCAGTCTTCAACAATACGATTAACTTAAAAGAAATGCAATACGCATTACACACATCACACTCTGCTGAATGATTATTTTATCTTTATCGTGTCAGAAGGAATCAAGACATATTGTAAATACTGGACGATTGTGTGTTATGCCTGAGCGACCCTGAATCGTGAAGAGTCTTTCTTTGCATGGAGCATTTTCATTTCTCTGTCATAAATAAACAATGCACCTTAACTCACACACACACACACTTACACACGCACTGACACATATATTTTCAGGTGTACTTTACATTCAAATTAAGTATCATGGATTTTTTCCAGTTCAGTAACTCACACACAACTTTTTTTTAAAAAAGTATTAAAGTATCTTTCACGGTTTCTTCTTTGGGCGTGTTCTGGCACCAAAGGGCAATCTGTAATTTTCATCACTGTACGCAAGATCATCTGAGTCACTGAAGCCGCTAACCCTGATGCTTGTCTGAGTCTGTTGTGGTTGATATTTCTCGTTTCCATAGTGATTGTAATGGTGAGTGTACTCTGTAGAGGATCGTATGGGTGTCGTGTAGTCTATATTTACAGGAGTTGTGTTTGGAACTTCATTTTCTACAACAGTTGTACCTCCTGCTTGTTCTCGGCTCTCTTCGGATGATTGTGAGTCGCTGCTACTGTCTTCGTATTCTCCATCGCTTTGATTGTATTCATAGCTACCTGAGTCGGAAGAGGTTCCGGTTTCATACTCATCATAGCCACTATCATATTCGTCCTTGTAATCTGGTCGTTTGTCCGGTCCAAAGCTAACTGTCACTTTGGTTTTTGGAGTTGAATATGTGGTTTCGTAAATTTTGAATCCATTTTGCTGATACCCATTTTGGTTCTTTTTGTTGTACCCTTCTGGGAGCACTGTAACTATCTTTTCATCTTGGTCGTAGTCTTCTTCAGATGGTATATCACCTCTGGTTGGACCACGCTCACGTTCTTTCCCTGGCGCATCTTTTCCGGAAGACGTTGGCTTGCTTGAAAGTGTTGGGTAATAAAGGTCACCACTTTGTGGTCTGATATCGTGGTAATCATAATTATTCTCTGGGACTCTGTCATTTTGTTGAAGTTCATTTCCGGGATGGCTGATCACAGGTACAACATTAGCCTCTTGTCCTTCTTGGCCTGATTGATCGGAAGAACCTCCAAATAGCTGATATGATACATACCTTGGCGGCTGATCCAAGAAACCTGAGTTACCTGGATTGGCTACAGATATATGCGGATTTTCATTATGGTTTGCTAAAACTGAGTTATCTACACTGGATGGCGTGGTTGAATACGATGAATAATCGTTAAAGATACTGGAAACAGTTGAAGAAAAATTTGGACCAAATTCACTCTTGATGGTCTGGAGCACCGGAGAACTGCCGCTTTGCTTCGTACCAAATTCAAACTGCCCATTTATTGGAGATATATTTGGTGGATGAATTATCTCTTCCGTATGAGAGACTAAGTGCGATCCTTGTACTTCAATTTGCGGGGAATCCGGATTCTGTCGACTGGTTGCTAAAGAACCATGTTGAAAAATATCATTTTGTGTATAGCTGACTGGTACTCCTGAGCTACCAGCTGCTATAGGGACACCATAACTGTCAATATAAATTTGTCCACCTGTTAGTCCAGGAGTTTGATAACCCAAGAATTGACTAAGTCCAGGATTCACAGAGAAACCTTGAAGATTAACTGTTAGGTCATGTGATGGTTTACCAATACTTGGTTGAGAATGTGGGTCTGTTGTAATTGGTAATTTTGGTGCCGTGTTGGGATCTGGGTCAGGAGCATAATACGTTGGGAAGGAGTTCACTTGTTGATGGCTAACTGCTGTCGAGTGGCTAAGTGACGAAATATCATGGTTAGGTCTGAAAGATTGTTCTTGGTGAAGAATCTCTAAAGGATTTATAGTTACCTCTGGTTGTACATGGAGTAGTTCGTGAGAATGTTGGTGTTGTAAGTTCGAAGTTAGGTCTTGCGTAATATGTCCAAGTTCCTGGACAGGTTGAGATATTCCATATTCTGGTTCAGGTTCTTCATGCACTTCATAACCATGTGATTGTTGGATAGTAACCGATGGTTCCTCTTCATGGAAAGACTCAAAACTTGGTTTACTACTGTAGGTGATATCAGCAGAGATAGGTTTCCCGTAAGTTGGATTTGGGTAAGGTCCACTTCCACCTGAAGTGGATTGAAGCAAATGTTTTTGCTGTTGTTGTTGAAAGTGGGGGTTGTCAGCAGGACTTAAATTAGGAGCTGGGATGGTGTAAATTGGTCCCTTGTCGTTTCCTAGGTTAGGCGCTTCAAATTGCACAGGTGGTAGAGGGCTTGAACCATGGAAGAAGTTTTGAAGGCTCGGCGTCTTCTGCTTCACAGGTTGCTGCTGTTGCTGTTCAGTAAATGTGTATCCTTTCCATGGTCCCTTAGGTCCATGTGGACGTAGCGCTCCACGGTAATGAAAATGGTGGTTTTTCAGTGGAGGCGGATGGATAAATGAAGGTGAATGATGATGATGATGATGAGCAGGTCTAGCATGGGATAAATGTATATGTGGGCTTCTGGTGACGATCCATTTGCTTGGTTCTTTATAAAATGGTTTGAAATGAGGTGGTGGATGAGGTGGTCGGGGTCCACGGAACTTGATCCTGTACTCTCCAAGTACAGGGGCCAGGAGGAACACTAAGACTACAGCTATCTGAAAAATAAACAAGAAAAAAAGTCGCATTAATAGAAAGAATTAAAATGCATAATTTTCATAAAATTTATCAATTTTGAAGTCTCAGAATATTATAGGAACAAGCTTACAGATATATATGGTTTATAATGTATATGGTATACGAGCAATAGATACCTTCCATCTTTAATTATGCCTAACGTATTCACCTTGCCAATTAGTGATATATGCTAAAGTTTACGATACAATGAGGGGTCATTTGGTAGTGGGAAATCGAGAGTTCGGATATATTTAATAATGCTGTGTGTTTCTCAAATGTGTGCAGAATAAATAGTCACCGAGCCTAATGAAAATTCGTATTAGTAGAATGGTTGTATTACCACCGAGCTCTCACCATTAATGCCAATAATCTGTATCCTTCTGATCATATTTCTGTGCAGTTTTCATTTTGTATCTACAAGAAGGATATTTTGTACTAAAAATATATTGAAAACTTGGATATGCTTACTTATAAAGGGGTACCAAAGAAGTAAGCAGAATTCGATAATGGGGAGATCGAACTTTCTAGCTAGCAATATTGTCGCTAGGTATCCTGGTCAGTATGCCATGTGACGTCATTCCATGGGAACTCGTGGACTAAGGCCGCGATGTGAACTGAAAAGTTGTATATAGGGTGTTTATGTTTTATAAGTGCTTACAAGCAAGTTCGGCGTTTTTTTTATGGCTTACCATAAGAAACAGAGATTGTGTACGGTTTTCTTTTATCAATAATATCATATTTCCGTTTTATCAATAGATAATTTGTCTCTGATATTTGAATCTTCTTTTTTTAGTTACTTAGAAAAGCCACATACTTAAAGAAGTTAGAGCCGAGCAAAGCAGTACCATATTAAACCCATAACTTACGTTTTGTGTAAGCTTTACTTCGCTTTGCTCGACTCCAACTTAAATTTTTGGTAGGTACGACTTCGCTTACAGACTGATCATTCTTAAAAATCTCTTTCCAAGGGGCAAATCTTGATTCTTACAACATACAGGAACCATTATGACCGCTGGTAGAGAGTATTCTTTGTAGCAAATGACGACAAATTTAGATTTTATTTTATTATACTAAGTGGAATAAGTCAGCAGAAGCATGGTAGTCCCGAAGTCAGAAGTCCACAAATCGAATCCTAGATATTTTTTACTATAGATTCATAATTCAGTACATGATGATTGAGTTCGTTATCAAGTTTACACTATATACTTATTTGTCTTTGGCATTTCATGTTATTCAGTATTGAGTCAACGGACTTACAACATTCTTGCACTAATTTTAATGTTGATTTGTGTAAAGTGACGTCTAAAACTTTTAAAGTATCACCTAAAATGTGGACTTGCATGGCTCTTGCACCCACTCTTTTAATTTCAAAATCAGAGAGTTTTAACTGTGTTATGTAAAAGAAAACAAGAGTATTTACAGCCTCTGTTTTTTTCTGAAAGGGTTGATGTTAAGATAGTGCTGATCAACAAGGTTTGCTTCTGTTATTTGCTCTGATTAGCAAATAAATTATCAGGAGAAGAGATGGAAAAGAAAGAGAAAAAAAAGTGAAAGTGTTTACGTTGTTGTTTTGTTTGTATTTTAATTATATGTAAATTTAAAAGCGGTGAACTATGTTTTATGCACATCAAGTGTGAAGGTGTGATTAAGTCATGTAACGGGTTAAAGGAACAATTAGACATGATTTACGTCTTTGACTTCCTGGGCGGAAGTGAAATGTTGTATTGTAGTTTCTGGTGATATTTATATTTTTTATATTACATTTGTATCCGGCACTTTGTCTCGTTAGGCTATATACTAAGACTATTGGCTTAGTACTTTTGCAACTAAAACTCTATTTACAGCATTTATAGCATCTTAAGAATACGTCAGTTAATTTACTTTATGGTAGAAATGTTGCGGTTATAGTGCTAAATTTCAAGACACCATTTCAGATATGTACTGGCATCCACATCCTTGTAATTAACGAAAAAAAAAACCAGAGGAAAGTATGGGTTAGGTTCCTTTGAGAGTCTGTACTAAGGCTCACGCCGGCATTTTTAGATCTTTTAACATTATGGAAAGGTGAATGCTAATATCACAATTTTGAAAAGTGGGACGAATAGTACTTATGGTAACTCTGTGATATGAAATAATGAATTAGCCGAGTTATTTGATTACCGAGCAGTGGTGAATTCAGAGTGGACGCAAGCCGTGCGCGCATTCTTCTTAAGGAGATCATTTTTTAAATAACATTTCGACAATGTACCTCACAGGAAGCTTCGATTTATTTCCGGACAAATTTAATTTATCTAGAAATGCCAAAAGGATTCCATGATATAACTTACCAATGTGAGGGAGAAATATGATCAATTTATACTTAAAAATACATTTAGTGGGAAATATCGAAAATGTCCATGGTTTATTCCTCATACCTACGTTGCCTCCTCACGAAAATCCTGGATGCACCCCTGCTGCCCAATGTATAACGTCATAATTTGCTGGCAGTCAGATATCTGCTAAAAAGACTTACTAAAATGACGCGTGTTGTTTCATATCACAAAGTTTCATAAGCGCTAGCTGGACCTGCTTTCCAAAATTGTAATATTATGTTTCGTTTTCGCATAAAAATCGGAAAATACCAGACTTATAGAATCATAAAGAAAATGATTTATATGCCACTTAGTTGTTACAGTTTCCAGCAGCTTGAAGAAGTTGCTTGTAAGAAGTGACGGCTCGTGACTCAAATATTTGGTGAAGAACTACCAAAGGTCATCCATCAACACACTCCTACAATCCTTGTTTATCAATATTTATCCTAGATTCTCAAGCTTTCCGATAATGCCACTATTCTATCTAAGAAGATGTTGACTAGCTTTCCAGATGAGGCCCAAATAATACATATTAATGTAAATTTACTTAATACTTATCAAAATAACAAGTGAAGTGGTACTGCACTAACTTCACCTGACGAGCCGCCACTGCTTATAAATAGTTTCATACACAGCTAGTGTGCAGTACTCTGGAATACAGCTACCCGAAACGCTACATATGCTCCTTTTTCTTGTCTCTATATTATCTTTGACTTCAACGAGATGATACTTTCTTGTATCATTTTCTTCTTCGATTACCCTAAGATTAATGTTCTTGTCGAGTATTCTACTTCTTTTTTCGTTGTCTAGAAATGACTACCAATTTCTTTTCTTTCTTCCACTCCTACCTGTCTTACCTTGTACCGTTACAAGAAGAAAATAAGATTTGAAAAAAAGAAATAAAATAAAACTAACAAAATACAAAACACTCTCACTCGTAACTGTAATGTCCATTTCATGTTTTTTTTTTTTCATTGCAATTCCTTTCCCTTTTCTTGTAAGATAAGCTCAGAGAAACAAGTAATTCCATTTCTAATCTAACCGCAATACGTTTGAGAACTTCAAGTTTAAGTTCAATTGTACATTTTTGTGAGTTTTCCAATTCATGGTTTGCATGCCGTTACTTTATCTTTTACGTTGTCTGTTACAGTCACACTTTGGATTTTGAATTTGAAAATAATCTTATAGGTCTTTAGGCAACTTTGGCTCAGACCGGATGGATGATGATGAGATGAATAATGATGGAATGAAGAAAGTGGAACGAAACGGAAGAACCGAGAGAAAAATCACGCACACGGTATTTGTCCACCATAAAACCCACATAGCATGAGCAGGGATCGAACCGACGACCCCTAGTGTCACACTTTGGTAAAGATCAAATGTACTATAGACACTGAAACAGTTATTAGATGATACAAGAAGCTCTAAGACAATGCTTCTTTCGACAACCAATGACTAGACATCCTCTCATAACCAGGTTTTCCTAGCATGGAAATTGGCGACGATTCGTAACGCTACTAGAAAAACTAGAGGGATTTATGTAGACTTCTGCTTTCTGAAGGCTACTATTGTCAATGTTTTATTCCCTGCAGGCTACTATTCACTTGAGGCATCAATTCACGGGAGGCTAATACTTTATAGGTTTCCAATTTTTTTTGCCTAATACTCTCGAATCTTCTGTTCTTTGGAGGCTAATAATCTCGAGCTTCTAGTCTCTAGAGGCTACAGTTCTCTGCAGGCTTCTACTCATTGTAAGCTACTATCCTCGAGGATCTTACTCTGAAGGCTACTACTCTTGAGGCCTCTATTCTCTGGAGGCTACTTCTCTCGAGGCTTGTACTCTCTAAAGATTACCCCCTGTTGAAGCTTCTTCTCTCGAGGTTACTAGTTTCAAATCTTTTATCTGGTGGCTAATACTCTTCAGTCTTCTACTCTCTACGCTAGTACCCTCAAGCCTTCTACTGTCTGCATGCTAATACTTTCGAGGCATCTACTGTCTGGAAGATAATACCACTTTCGACGTTTCTGTTGTGTGGAGGCTAGTTTAGTACTCTCGAGGTTCCTAATCTAGGTGTCACGAAACAAAAATGATTGAGTGAGAACGCCTGGACTAAGAAGAAGCTGAGAAGAAAGTGAAGGATAAAACAAAGAAAACAAAATTAATGATAACTGGAACAAAAAGAGATATTAGCAAAGAACGTAATTCGGAGATGAAAAGTATCCTATAATTTCACGAATTTGGAAACTATCATATTATAAATGGCGATACGAAGTATGAAAAAGAACATAAGCAAAGTTGCAATCTTGAAGAATGCAGTCACGGAGGAAAAAAATGTGGATCGATGAAGAAAGAGGCAAGGAAAAGTTTTAGAATAGAGTACAGTGTTGGATTGAACCTCGGTAACTTCGGATACATCTAGTCCCGACACTACGAATTCTTTGACAACGATTGACATGATGAATTTTGATTCTTGTACTATGATCAATTCCGAAATATTGCCAAGTATTTATGGAACACCTTGTACTATTTTGTCACCTGTTTTCTATAGCTATAAATTTAATGAAAGAAATGGATGATTGGGGGATATTGCCCCCATTTCACCCAACCCAAAACACGAAAATAGCCCCCTTTCCCCTCCCTCTCCCCTCGTGGCCGAGAAGTCCTCAAGAGCATGTAATGGCATGCATAATGGAACCAGTTTTCATTTCCCTCGTAAAGAGCAAAGTCACACCACCAAAGAATTTCCCAGAAAGAAAATCTGCATAAGAAACCTTCTTCAATTTAGACAGCGTTTTCCCTGCTGTCAGTCATTCAGTCGATAACTCATGTTTCATCGAGCAAAAAGGTATGCAATGATTGTTGCTAACAAGCAGCAAAATTCTCTTTCAAAAACAATTCATAACGTCCTTTGACAAAACATGCTTTAAACCTTGCGATGGTACATTTGCAGCAGAGAAAGTTCGCCCATATATCACAGCTGGCTACTAATGTTTGGTCTACTGCATAAAAAAAAAAGAACCTGTCTCTTATGACAAGTAATTTATTTTACGTGTTCTTGCATTAAAAATGTTCAAGCATCCATTTCGATCGCTTTGTAATTGTTGGTTATATTGTAAGAGTCATAGTCGTGTCACTTTGGCAGTATAGAAACTGTTGGACAAGTTTAGTTGGTACTCTGAAGGTCAACTTTCAATTCATCATTTTATCCTTTCTCTTCCCATAGCCTTCAAGAAGTACAATACACAAAATATTCTTCCATTGATTCTGTTCTCATATTGTCAAATACATATAAAGAAAGACACAATCCATTTCATATACGGTAAAAGATGTAAAAACTTTCTGCTTCCCTTCTCCTGTCTCTGTGAGAGTAGAATATATTCCTGACATAGATAAACAATTTGTAAGATTCCTTGTGTGCAAGTCTCCCCTTAAAGATATGGACCACTTCCTCTATTAGGAAGCTGTTACGTGTTGTGTATAGAGAGCACGCATGACTGAACGCGAAGTTGAATGTCTTTTGCTGTCCTCTTCCCCTCCTTCCCTCCCTTCCAATGCCTTCTTCATCATGCCAATCCTTTCTCTCTCCCTTTTTTTTTTTTTTTTTTTGCGTCTCTGTCATCGATTTAGTTAAGTGGGACAATTTTAAACAACGAAAAAAAAAGAAACATTTTTATCAAGTTCAAACTTTCTTTTGTTAAGTTCTCGTTTGAGGTCAATGGCAAAGTAATTGGATGCAGGACTCAAACAGAGACTCTTTCTCTCTGTCTGTTTCTCACTTGCATCTTAAGTAACCAACTACTTCTTCACGATGACCACAAATTAACGTTCTTCTCAATCTGGTTTTCGAGTACTTTTTTAATCTCTTTTGCTTTATATATATATATATATATATATATATATATATATATAAATCGGTGCTTTCTTGTTGTAATTTATACTCATAATGATGTCTGCATGAGAGCAAAGGAATGTCCGGTAGCATTTGCATATGGTGTTGTCGTGCTGGCCTGCAATAGAATGTGAATGGATGGTTGGCAAAATGTTAGTGGGATATCTTGCTTAGTCCATGTTTTCTCTCTCTCTCTCTCTCTCTCTCTCTCTCTCTCTCTTTCTTTCTTTCTCTCAAATAATGGCGCGAACTTCGGAAGGTAATTCTTCACATTTAAACAAGAAAAAAACATTTATTTGAAGAAATACAAAATTTTGTGTAATTTCGGAACTACAGGAGCTCGGAGTTTCTGCTGCCTCTTCAGAAATGACGTCATTTCTCGACAATGACGTAAGCATTGTCGGCTTAGCAAATCGTAATCGAAGTAGATATACATACATCTATTTAAGCAATGTTTGTGGATAATATAATGCCATATAGACATATTTTGCAAGAATTATCAGGGAATAAAATTGTTTAATAAGGCAAGCATAGAAATCGCATCTAAGTTGTATTAGCCAATTATAAACATAGCGAAACCTGAGAATTGTCTTGTAATATCTCCATAGGAATTCAACAAAAGATACTACAATATAATTCTCAGACGTCGATAGCTTAATAAACATGCATATTGGGTACTACTTAGAAGGTGATTGGCTAAGCCTTACGTCATTACTTTCGATTATATGCATTGGTGGCTCCCAACACAATACAAATAATAGGTGAAGTACTTCCAAAACGTTCATCCATCAACGTCTTTGTTCGTTAACATTTATTCTTGAATCTCCATGAGCTTAGACGGGATACTGATAATGCCACTATCCGATCTTGATAGATGATGTTAACGGATTTTCTGGTCCAATTAATATTTATTAATGCCTTTATAATACCTATTTAGTTAATGCATATAAAAATAATAAGTGAAGTTAAACTTCACCAACTTCACCTGATGAGCCGCCACTGGTGATGTGACAATTTTTGTAACAATGCCGTCGTAATTTTGAGCGCATGTAGCTCCGAAAGTAGGCATATTTCGAAAGGATTTTTTGTTTGCTTTCATGTGAATACAGTTTCGGGTATTTTTTCAGAGATAATATATACATACAGGCGCGGATCCAGGATATGATCAAGGAGGGGAGGCTAAACCATAGTTGTGTCCCCAAGTGTCACTTTATCCAGTGTAAAGTAGGATTCAAGGTCATTTTTTTCAGTGTATACCTGGGCGTCAAGGGGGGAGCTATAGCCTCCATAACCCCCCTTTGGATCCGCGCCTGTAGATATATATTTAAAAGCGAGACAATAGTAAAATATTGCTTCCGCTTTCTACATTTGAGGCGAAAGACCATGTTGGTGTTTCGACATTGAAAGGAGTGATTATAAGAATAGGACTGTCTCACAAGTAAAGGTTCTCTCCCAACAATCGGGAACTGCCCATATATTTAGATAGAGGAGGGTCACGAAGGAATACGAGCAAAATCTGCCGTTCCGACAGCAAAGGGTAAATCCAATATTGCCGTCCAAAAGTTATTCCAATCAACGTTTGCAAGCAGCGTCGCGCCCACTTCACGTTGACAGATTGACTTAATATTTTGCAGACTGATGTATTTCCAAATACAACACATTTGTTGGATCAAAATGGCTCGGAAGTCGCCATATTGAATCCAATATGGCCACCCAAAATGTAATTTTCTAAACGACTCGTGCTAGAAAAACGAATTTTGGTATAAAAGTACAGTATCACTAGGCGTTTACGAAAAGTATTAAACTGATCAAAATGTCGCCATCTTGAATCCAATATGGCCACCCAACAGCTCGTTCTGCAAAACCGAGATTTAGTATATAGGTGCATTATCACTAGCAGGTTATGAAAACATTACAAACTATTCACAATGTCCCCACCATGAAGCCAAGATGGCCTCCAAATACCCATTTAAAATATATAAAAACAAGTTGTAGGTCAAATGATTTAGATTCAGGCACAAATATAAGGACGAATGGTCTTCTGTCTACTATGCACTATGGAAGTATTAGGTGTAAGTTGTTACTTGCACGCACTCTCCCAAAAATCAGGCATCTATACACAAAGATATGCTCGGAATAACCCTCAAAGATAGGAAGAGAAATACATGCATCAGAAAGATGACTGGAGTGACCGATGTAATGGCAAAAATGTTTTTATAATAATGCATCTTTTTACCAAATCTCGGTTTTGCAGCACGGACTGTTTAGTAAAAAGCCTTTGGACGGCCATATTTAAATCAAGATGGCAACATTTTGAAAAGTTCAATACTTTTCGTAAATGTCTAGTGATACTGTACTTTCATACCAAAATTCGTTTTTCTAGCGCGAGTCGTTTAGAAAATGACATTTTGGGTGGCCATGTTTGATTCAATATGGCGACTTCCGAGCCATTTCGGTCCAACAAATGTGTTGTATTTGGAAATACATCAGTCTGCAAAATATTAAGTCAATCTGTCAACGGGAAGTGGGCGCGACGTTGCTTTCGCCCGTATTCCTTCGTGACCCTCCTCTATCTAAATATATGCGCAGTTCCCGGACATTTACAGTGCAACTCTCCTGCAAAAATCTTTATGAGGATTGTCGTTGGACTGCCAACGTTTAGGTGTTAAAACTGGAGTCGATATTAACCTTCAGCAAAATATTTGTATACGCCTGTTCTGCTCCAGTCACTTTCTTAACTTTTCACAGAAGGAGTATAAAATTCAATATTCACTTGTTAAAGCACTTTTGTTACCTAAACTTAGGTAGCGGAATGATAGTTCCCATAAAGACTGTCACGGAAGAGTTGAACTCTGGAGACTGTTCTACTTCTAACAGAACAATAATTGGCCTTATAACATGTTTAAAATGAGCATATGTTATTAATATGTCATGAGTACCAGTTGACCGAAAAGTTAACATGCTTATGTTCTGTGCGCGTGGTCACGAGTTCAAGTTCCATGAGGGTCCATTAAACGGAGCGGCTTGGAGCTCACCTTACTAAAAGATGTAGATCACGTTCTTACAAGCTCAGTAGCTAGTTTAGGACGTTAAAAATAATTCAATCACTTAACTGAATGTGTCATAAACTGTCCGACAACTTGTATCATAGTGAGAGGAAAGTCTTCCAACAATATGTTAGGCAAAACTCCTTTCTCCCTCGTGCGGAAAAGTACAAGAGCTTAGTTTTTAATCGAAGAACATCTGTAAATCTTCACCTTACGAAGGATTTGAGATTTGTCTACAAATCTTCAACTTACGAGGATTTCAGATTTGTCTACAAATCTTCAACTTACGCTGTAAATCTTCACCTTTAGGATTTCATATTTGTCTACAAATCTTCACCTTAGGTAGGATTTCATATTTGTCTAGAAATCTTCAGCTTACGAAGGATTTCCGATTTGTCTACAAATCTTCAACTTGCGTTGATTTCCGATTCGTCTACAAATCTTCACCTTACGTAGGATTTCATATTTGTCTACAAACCTTCACCTTAGGTAGGATTTCATATTTGTCTACAAATCTTCAGCTTAACCTGATATTTTTGAAACTTGGACCTCTATTTTAGTAATATTGATTTTCTAGATTTGAGCATCATAAGTTATTCTTTGTGTGATTTACAATGGATAATGTTAATCCAAATAGCTGCAAATATATATATATAGAACTGACAAACTTTCATTTTTTCGATGGCATTTCTTTCAGTTCAACGTAGCCCTGCATACACTCATCAAAAGGAACACCTTTTACGAATGGCACATTGGAGAACACTGAGGTTGTCCTCTGTAAGGAGTTGGTTTAAAACACTTTTCCTGTCTAATAATTTTGAATATTCTCCAAGAAATCTCTTCCTGTATCATTTGCTAAAAGTCGATTCAATTTCGTAATAAATTAAATAGTGTTAACTGAATCAAGTCTCGGAAACTTTATAAGAACTGCAGTAGCAAATCAATTATTCTTGAAGATGAAAAATTACATAAACATAAAAAAAAAATCGTGAATGAATGCCAAATTCAGAAAATTCGCGAGTAATTCTCGAGTTTAAATCCTGGATAGCAAAAGAATATTTCCTATAGCTAATTGCACATTTTAATAATTTTTCACCTAATTCTCGAGTCGCGAATTTCCAGGGTCTCTAGCATAAAATTTTATTTTTAAATAAACCAATTAGTTATACTGCAAGAGATTCGCTTCATGGGAAGAACTCTGACCCAAACTAAAATAATACCGAAACCCTCCTCCCCACAAAAAAAGAGACTTTTTGTGGTAACTTAGTTAATCATATTGTTTAAACATGTGTTTGAAATCAGAACAGGAAATAGCAATCATTAAACTTTATTGTACTTGATAAATGTAAATATTGGATGTATTTATACGACGAAATTTTCAGATTGTTAACTTCGTTATAACAGACAATTCAGAAGAAAATGATTTGTTGTTTACAGGGGTTAAAATTCGCACAGAGTAAATTATTTTAAGGCAAAATTTGATAATCAGTTAATTAAATCCTTCCAATCAATTTAGAAATTGTTCGAAATAACTTGTCGTATGTTTCTTCTTTCCATTTTTCTTCTGTTTGAGGTATAGTTCAGACTTGGCTTCAGCTTTTCCTTGGGATATTCAATTCTTCAGTTTACAGCTGATGTCTGAATCTTGGATTTCCCAAATGAACCTCTCGGCCATTGGGAAGTGCGTGACGAAATAAACATTGGACTTTGAATGGACAGTTTCCCTTCATCTTGAAGTACATGCATTTCTTTTTCTTAGCCTTTTCCTTGAATTCCTTGATGAGTTTGTACTTGGCCACCACTGTCTCCACCCATCGACAACTAGGAATAATATACTTGGATCTTGATTTGCAGACGGGGCAAGATTTGGTACTTGTGTAATCCACACCCACCTTCCCTTGGCGCCATTTTCTGATGCATGCAACACAGAAGCAGTGAGTGCAGTCCGTCAGAATTCCAAATTTTCGTTTTTTCGTATTTGCTCTCTTCAAAACAAAACGCATACACAACGCACAACGTTTATTCTCTGATGGATTCTTCGCCATTTTGTAACTACTATTCGAATAACATCTGTTTACCCTCCCTTTGTACCCCCAACTAAAACAGATAGACTGAAGAAATGCAATGCAGTGGTTGCATTGATGAAACAAACAGCTATGGATACAAATTTTGTCCTTTGTTGTTTTCAATCAATTAGATTTATTTCAACAACAATGAATCAAAGTCTATATTGTTGAAATATATCGGATAATTCAAATAAGAAGTTTCATTTTAAAGCTTCTTAATTAATAATAACCTTACACAGAAGTACCATTTCATACCCATTGCTATCGAATCCAGTGGTTCATGGGGGAAAGAAGGCCTCAACTTCATAAAAGAAATAGGTAAGCGTATCACAGAATCATCTGGTGATGATAGAGCAAGCACCTTTCTTATCCAAAGAATAAGCATGACAATTCAAAGAGGTAATGTAGCTTCAATCCAGGGAGCCATACCCAAAGGCAAGGAATTAGATGAGATATTCCTACTGTAATTTTGATTTATTTGAAGGAACGTTTGCCACTATCCAAGTAGGTAACCGTTAACATGAAGCCTACCGTTGTAGCAGATGAAATGTTTCCTGAAGGACCTGGACCATACATGGAGATGGAAGAGGTAGGAGGTTCTGATGGCCCTGTTTGTGTGTTTGGCGGCAAATGAGAAAGCAGTTCATACAGACTTTTTCAGTGATTTCGAAGACATAGTTGATGATGACGATCTGCAGTGATTGTGATGGTGGCCTTCCGAATCTTCTGAATTTAATTTCTTTGCCAGGAATTATGTTTCTATACATTTATATTTATTAATTAAGAAGCTTTAAAATGAATTTTCATTGTTTCTGTGATCCAACAGATTAGATTTAATGTAAAAATGCCAGTCCAGTTCATGTGCTGTTCAAGTTTTTGTTTTGTTCACTTAGTTTAAATTAATTTATAACACAACAACAATGCTCCATATTTAAATTAATAAATTAAAACTTCATTTAAAAAAAATAAGAAGTGACATTTTAAATATCATATAAAACGCCAAGATAACAACAAAAATTACTTTTGCAAAATATTTTCAGAACGTTTACCTCTTCCGAAGTTTCAAAGGTTATCTTTTGAATTTCAGCTAATTATTGGTATCTCACTGGTTAGAGGTTAGTTTATGCTAGTTTATGTTTGTTTACTTTTGTTTAGATAAGGTTCGGTTAGATTAAGTTAGGTTATGTTCAAAGTACCAAAATAGTGCTTGGTGAACAACAATGAAAGACCAACCAAAGGTTTACTAATATTAATTATTATTAGGGATGGGTCCACGATACCTCGATACTTCAACTAATGAAATCGATACTATTTCGATACTTTGAAATTTTTGACACTATTTATTTTCTCTGAAAATAATTCCAGGGTAGAGCGTTAGGTCTATAACTTACAACTTAAAACTTCTTGAATTTGAATGTTATTTATGACCTTTAGGCATCTGTGTCTCAGGAGATAGTTAAATTCTAGGAAAGTAACATACTTACATTTTAATTTTAATTAATGTATGTATTATTTAATACATTGAAAGACATTGTTAAAAAGGTATGTATCATTTGCATCGTAATACAATGTTGAAGCAAGTAGTGTTCGATTTGCTGGGGGGGATCCCGGGGATTTTCCTTCGTGCGTGAGGATTTCATCCCTAGTTGTTGTTTCCAAATATCATCCCAACTGGCGATAAAATCTTTCTATTTCTGCCCAAACAGGTAGTATTACAGTAGCAACCGCTAGTTTTAGGATCCCCCCTGCCCCTCATCGTAATTTATATCAAATCGAACACTGGAAGAATGTATCGAGTACCGAAGTTACAAGAAAGTACCAAGGTCGAGTATTGAGGAATTCTGGTATCAACCCATTTTTAATTATTAAACAAACTTTGAACTCCAAGTGATCGTTTACTTAATACTTGGTCAATAATCCAGTATACGTATCTGGCAACACTTCATGAGAACACAGCTAATTATCATGAAAACGAACACGAACTTCAAATATGTTTAACTTTGTTTTTTGGTCCTTAAAATTGTTGTTGTTCTGTCCACTTTTCTTCGTGTATATTGCTTACATATCAATCCTACATTATGAAAGCTAATAACATATTAGAAAGGTAACTGAAATTGAAATAATAGTTCTTTCGATACGAAAACATAAAATCTAAAAGTGGAAAAGTTCCTAATGATCGAAAGCTTACATTTTAATGATTTTACTGCTTTCGTTTCTATTATTTTATTATTTTTTTTAAAAAAAATGTTTCACTTTCCTTTCTACCTTTTTTTCCAGCTAAAGAAAGAAATTATAACAAAAAAATTGAAAGTGGAACTAATTTTTTGAAAGTAGTAACAGAAGGTAACTTTTAAGAAGAAAAAGTTGGATGGGTGCGGTGAATCGTCACGGATTACTGCGCATTTGTAACCACTGTTTGGGGTCTTCAGGAGAAAGAAGAAGCTGCCTAACTCCATCGTTAACCTCGACCCACACAGCCATCAATATTCCTGATATGTGTTCAACACGCTACGAGAACGTGAAATCGATTTTTCTGTTCTGACAGGTGTTCAATTTATTTACGTTTGAATTGAAGAATGAAATATATTTAGAGGAAAATGCTCTGTTGTAGGGAAGTAAATTGGCATACAGCATTACACACCCTTAAGGATGATTTTCATGAACGCTTGCGTTGCTTGCGATTATTGTGAGTAGGAAATTGAAACACGTGTTTTATGACCACCTATTATGTGTTCTACGTGTAACACGTATTTCAATTGGCTATTCACCTAAATCGCAAGAAAAACAAGCGACGCAAGCTTTCATGAAAATCAGCCCTTATATCTCATATCAGTGTGTACAGCATGCAGGATATTTAAAACATATATGCAAACATGTCAATACAAAGGAATGAAAATTATTTCATCCCTAAATAAATAAAAATAAAAATAAAACGTAATTTCGGAAGGAGAGCGGCTGCAATGAACGTCGTCGTCAGCAACCCGATAGTAGAGTAAAGGCAGCTTTCGTTGCAGGCGCATGCCGCGTGCATTACTTGCGATTTCTGAGTAGCTAATAGAAACTCGTGTAACATACACATAGAACACGCACTTAAAAATATGTTCCAATTAGCAACTCAGCCAAATCGCTGAGAAGAAAGCCAAATCAAAGAAAGCAACGCACGCTTACATGAAAAGTTAGCCTAAGCTTGATTCAAATTTATCGCAAACTTATCAAACTTGCAATATGAAGTCAACTTAGTATAGTCAATTTTAAACTTGAATTAAGCTTGATCCATCAATCGTAATCACACAAGCGAAAATCAACTAAGAATCAAACTTGTCATAAACTTGCATCCTATGTAGGAAAGGAAGTAATATGTCGGCAAATAATGACGTAAGCCTTCTCGCCTAAGCAAATGCTTGTCTAGATTTTACCCAAGGAAGGTATCTGAAGGAAGTGTATGATGGAGGATGACAACTGTCATGAGATTCATATGATTGTCTCCTTCTTGTCGTTAATTCTATCACAAGGAAAGAATTGCACTATTTCTATTATTGCACTAAGAATTCTAGAAAGGTGTCTTACGAGTCGGCGTCATCATGTTTTGAACATATCTTTTCATTACAATACGGATAGTGGGCATACCGGTACTAGTTTTATATACGTACCACTGTATTCAGTGATTCTGCTCTACCTCTCCTGTAGGGTGTAACTCCCCAAAATCTCGAGAGCACCACCCCAACTTTATTTTTTTTTACGGTACAAAATCTATAGAAAACGTGCAAAATTTCACTTACACCCTCCCAATTTTGACTTTACACCCCCTTCGAACTGAAAATCCTGTCAGAATCCCTGACTATATCTTTGATTATGTACAAGTACTTATATGCATTTCCAAATGATAGGACGAAATATGATCACGCCGCTCGTTATCAAGAATTTGATAACAATTCGAAATTGAATTTATCTAGATATCTATGTCTCAGAACGAAGCAAATAAAAAAAATCATCTTGATTTTAATTTTAAGGCCTATAGGTAACTTTGACTCAGGTCAGATGGACGATAAGGAGAGAATTAGTGGAATGAAGAAAGTAGGAGGAAACTGGAGAACCCTGAGAAAACAAACGCACACAGTGTTTGTCCACCACAAAGCCCACATGGTACGAGCAGGAATCGAACCGAGGACCCCCACACACCAGAAGTGAGCGCTCCACCACTTTATTAAATTATTTATTTAAAAAAAATCTCGATAATTTAATTTCCTGTTACATTACATTTATTTATACCATTTGGACCTTTAGTTATGCGTTTATTTTACTTATCCTAACTACGGACAACACATTTTAAATCACATCCATGCTCGAAGTGGGATTCGAACCAGCGATCCTTGAGTCGCCATAGCAGCGCACTAGCCAGCACGACCAACCGGACCAGCACCACTGAGCCACCCCGGCCCCGAAATCTCATCTTAGCGACGGTAACAAAAACAGGAAAGTCATTCCGGAAAACTATTTCCCGGAATACCGGGACAAAATTTAAAAATATAGTGGGATAATCCTGAATGTCGGGTGCATTTGGGAGCAACTACTAAATAAAGAAGGTGAAAGATCAACAAAGACACAACGTCATTATACTTCTCTACAATTTTCTACAGTTCTACAAAAAATAGCATAAAAAGTTTTCGTTTTCAAGAAAACGATGAAAATATCCACCTATGATCGCAAACCATGATGTCAAATATTTAATTAAATTGTAGCATTGATATTTGAAAATGAAAAGCATCTGTTAATAAATCCCATTCATTCTTGCTTATTTTTTCTGAAAACATTTTCCTTTTTCTACACAGTTACCATTTTTCAAGGATATATATTTAAAAAAAAAACAAGAAATCTGTTAATTATTATGCTGTTATTCAAATTATTGTATTTTTACATTCTATTCTGTAGTTCACAATGGTTCATGGTGTCCTCAAATCTTTAAACGTTAATTTCACTCATATCCGAACGTCATGCAATGGTGAAATTTTGCACAGCGACGTAAGTTGGGTGACAATACAATATTCCGTTGTTACTTCCAAATATTTCTACATATTTATATATGTATATTAAAAGCATATTTTAATATTTTTTATAATATGCTCTTCTTTATCCTAAAATAAATACTAACCTGCAACGATGTTGTGTTTTGACTGGTTGCAGAACATTTTAGGATTTAGATAACAAAATATTAGCTAAAAAAAGGTATCCAACACAGAAATAGTTCGAGAAAAATAATAAAAAGAGACTTTTTAAAGACACACTATTCTTAAACAATTCGTACTGAAAAGTAAAAAATAGTAAAAAAATATGCATGATTAAAAAGAAAAGCATGGAATGCGCCAATTCAAGAATTTATAAACTAACTGTATATGAGAGGATGTCCCATGCTTTTCTTTTTAGTCAAACATGAACATTTTTTTTTTGTTTTTACTTTTAGTAAGGATTTTTTAAGAAATGTATGTCTTTAAAAAGTTTTCTTTATAATTATTATTTCTTTCTGATTTCTTCTTTGTCTCAAACTCACTCTTCTTTTCGAATATTTTTACTACTACCATACTCCATACCAGGCGTTCTCAATTAGCGGCCCGCGAATCACATCCGGCCGGAATATATATTTCTGTTGGCCTGCCATCAAAATAATCACACGTGAGAAGAAAATCAATAACAATAATAAACAAGATTTTGAGTAAATCGATACATTTTTCTTTTAAATTTCCCGCTGAGAAGAGTATCGGTAGTTTGTGAGATGGCCACGAGGAGCGCCCATGAGCCTTTATAAGCTAAGGCCCGCTAGATGGCAATCTCGTCGCTTTTCAAAATATCGATGATATTATATCACCCTATTAAATACGTAGTTCAGTTTTCTCCTTATTTTCTAATAAAAAAAAGCAAAATATTATTTTTAATAGTCATTATTAATACTTGGTCCCCGCAAACTTATCATATGACGAAGGAAGAGACAAGTATTCCAAGTGAATGTTAATAATAATAAAACAGAACAAAGTTGAGAATCCTGATTGCCTTATTTTCATCGTCATCAAATCTTCAGGCAATTCTTTGTTTCACGTTTCTGATCAAGAATATATCTAAAACTTGTCTATCTTACACACTAAATTCAAAGAGCAGAATTCCGCTCGATATGAGCTGAATATTTCATATTTTGAAAGAGTGGCCATTCTTTTAAAGTGGATTTTCAACGAAAAAAATATTAGTTATTTCCGTTCGAAAAAAGGTGAAATCTATAGTAGTTTATTTCCATGGAAACGTAGGCATATTTATTTTTTTTCTAAGTGAATTCCCATCTATTCAGATAAAGTTGTCATCTTTTGAGCATAAAAACGATGCAATAAAATGCTGAAAATGTAAAAAGATGCAAAAGAGAGCATTTATTCATAAATAGTAAGAAGAAAACTAATGTACTTATGAATGAAAAAGAGTAAAAAAGACTTAATCTCGAGGAGATCTGAATTTAGTACCTTCCATCAGCCAGCTATACAACGCCTTATTACCCCCTCTGCAAGAGTACGCATTCGATATATATTCGCGTCAGACACTTGAGAACAACGCTCAAAGATTACCTATACATATCTTATTCCTCACGTCTTCTGGTATACTTTTCTCACTGAGAAAAGTGTTCAGGTTTTCTGTTATCATATTTAATTAACAAAATGCAACACGATTAATTTCACATTATGACTCCGTCTTTGAATAAGCTTCGCAGTTACAGTGGCGGAGAACAAACTTGAGAAGTAGCCATACTGCATTGTAAACCACTCTAATAAAAGATGAGAAATCGCTCTTTCAAGTTTGAAGAATAAATTACATCCAAAAGCATCGGAATTCCATCTAGAAAGACCACATTTTGAATCCAAAGCGAGAGCGTATCGTTGAAAATCCACTCTTTATCGATTGAAAATTCTACTCTAAGAGGTGGTACCTCTTTCCACTCTAAGAGCAGTAAAAAATACGAGATTTTGATTTATTGTCATTGTCCTTTGTCGTGTACATTCATTAATAAAGTTTATTTTCACTATTTATTAATACTATTAGAAAACGACCTACCAATTCTGTAGTCTAAAAGTCTTGTTTCTCATATTTTAAGTGTATAAACGTGACTTTTATTTATTTATTTATTTTATTTTATTTATTATTATTATTATTATTATTATTATTATTATTATTATTATTATTATTATTATTATTATTATTATT
>JAGDQP010023215.1:2500-29447 GCA_022664845.1 Lepisma saccharinum
ACCCATTGCATTTTGAAATATGCATTTTTAGATAGTGCATATAGTGTTTGTTTGCGTCTTTGACAGTACCATGCTGCCGGGAAGGGCGTAAGCCATAGTGCTGTTACCGCCCATACAATTCATTTTATCTTATCTAAGTACCATGCTTCATCAGTTATCTTACCATTTTATCTTATCTAAACTGTTCGTAGTGTTAGAAATATGAAGGTCTAAAGTTCATTTTCCCACGGTTTCGGCATCCTGTAGCTACTGACGTCCTTGGCGATGGCAACTTTTATTTTCAGTTTGTAGGACGAGATCTTTCAAATACACTACAACTTTTCAGCAAATGCGGGGTACTTGTGTTAGATGCCAAAAGCATCAAATAAAATTCAAATTAGAACAAACTTTTCACCAGGAGTTAGTATAAGGCTGTTTCTCATACGTTGTGTTCGTATGTATTTTAGAAATATGAGATCAGTTTTAGTTTCTTATACGTTAGTGAAGTACAACAACTAAGTTCTGCAGTATTACAACTTAGGATGGACCTAATTTTATACTAAATTGTTGTTCAAATTTAGTTTGGGAACGAAGTGGAAAAGTGTTGCAAAGTTAAATAGAACATGGACTTAACATTCTGTATGTATTCAAATACCATCTAATCTCCTCCTATGAACCTTGCTCCACAATCTCATTTGTAATAAATAAACGACACTACGCAAATTCTTTGAAAAGAAGGTATGGAAATACCTTCAACTTAATAGTGACTAGGTTTTCAAGATAGTAAGAACCATTCTACAGTTTATAACAATAGAAGCACTTCTTATACTGCTTTCCCACTGGATCCTCATATATGCTAAACATGAAAGATTAGTATGCATAGAAGAGAATGTAAATCTCAACAACAGTGGTAAAATTATAGATTCAGAGGGAATAAAGGTAAGACCGTTACCTTTGAATCAACCATGGACAGGTCGTCTGGGTTAGAGATAGGTTTGTCTGTTGTTCTTTTATCATTCCCAGTTGTTGAACAACACGATGGCACCCACAAGGTAATCATTTTTCTTCATCGTCCCCCCGAAAGTTTTGTTTACCGAACTTCATTCCGTGGATATAAGACTGACTACGCTGTTGATACCATTTATGCCTGTAGAAACATTATACGTAGTAGGGTTATGGGCTTATGGCCATGATAACTCGTAAAGATCAAATTTATCTGATAAAATTAAATTGTACGTTCCTCTTGTCAAGTTGGAAACTACCGCGTCATTCCTGTGACAGTGAAGCCTCAAATGTCAAACATGCCATCAGATGATGGTATGATCTATTGATCTAAGAGATTTTTAGACTTGACAAAGATAATGGGACGGGACGGGCGTAAGCCAAAGTGCTGATACCGCCCATAAATCTCATTTTAACTTATCGTTGATCTCACAAGTAATACTATTTTAAGTGGACACTCAGATCTAGAAGAGATACTTATTTAAAATCAGCATAAAAGCTTAATTTGTGTGTAAAACATAAGGTGCCAGTGGTTGAAGAGAAGTTGGCGGGAAAAGTTTTGAATAGCATTGTTTTTGGTACGCTAGTTATGAATATCTGGCGCTAGTTTACACTCAGTGCCGCGCACTACGGTGTCAGACAGTCAAATTTTACTGATAAGATGCATGTCGCTATACTCAGTCACCAGAGACCCACACTGGTACTAGTGTAGAATTGGGTAGAATGGCACACGAATACTAACAAGCAAAGATAATGATGGGGAAGAAAAAGTTATGATTTTTATCCTGTGTCATGATTAGGATATGAAAATATGTACGCATGCAAAGTTTGGCAAACTGAGCGCAATTGGTTTGGGAGATATTGATGATACGATAGTCAGATTCTCTTCTGTGGAAAGTGATCTAAAGTGTTGAAATACCATCATACTTTTAAATTGCTGCAAGAAATTGAAAGCAAATACATAGTAATGAGTACTGGGTGGAAGGCATTAAAATCCATAGCGATAGGGCACTGTATTCAGGAACAATTTGTATGCATTTAGGTTTCATTTTCGTCGTTATTACGGGAAGAATTGGATGTTTCCAGGCTATTGTATCATTACCCTATGCTAGCGTCTCCCTTTTCTCTCACAATATTGCATTTATGGCAAAACTGACTTCAGAAATATATTTTAAGTAAAATTAGAATAACATATTACACGACCCCCTTCCTATTTAAGGAAATTAATCGAGATTCAAAATGGCGGAATTCGATATAGCAACCATGAAGAATATTCCCTCCATAAGGTTGAGCCCTCTATCCCGTACCCATTACTATATATTTGCTTTCCATTTCTTGAAGCGATTTAAAAGTATAATGGTATTTGAACACTTTTAGATCACTTTCCACAGACAAGAATCTGACTCTTGTATCATCAATATCTCCTAAACCAATTGCGATCAGGTTGCCAAACTTTGCATGCGCACATATTTTGATATCCTAATCATGACACAGGGACTAAATCATATTTTTTTTTCAGCCCCATCAGTATGTGTGCTTGCTTGTATTCGTGTGCCATTCTACGGATTCTACCCAATTCTACACTTGTACCAATGTGGGTCTCTGCTAACTATGAGTATAGCGACGTGCAGCTATTAGTGTCATTTGACTGTCTGACACCGTAGTGCGCGGCATTGAGTGTAAACTAGCGCCAGATATTCATAAGTAGCGTACGAAAAACAATGCTATTCAAAACTTTTCCCGCCAATTTCCCTTCAAACACTGGCCAATAGTACCTTACGTTTTACACACAAACTCTGTTTTTTATCCTGATTGTAAATATGTATATCTCTTCTAGATCTGCGTGTCTACTTGAAATAGTGTTGTTTGTCAGAGAAAGAGAATTTGAAATTGATTTTTATTTATGTTTTTTAGGTATGTAAGGCTCAGGCTGGGATAGGGGAGGGGAAGGGATACGGGAAGGTGTCGACCAGAGCCTATGTTGAAAGTGTCATCCCAGCATTTGCCTGCTGTGACTGAGCGAAACCCTGGAAATACCTCATCCAGGATATCGTCCGCTAGGATTGAACCCACGACCTCCCGAATGCTACACCAACGCTCTGCCACTGAACTACGGTGGCTTGGTCAGAGAAAGAGAGTAAGTGAGGAAGGGTTGGTTGGTCCTTTACGTTCGTGATGCTTTTAAAGTGAATATGTTCTAAATAACATGGCCAGAAGACATGTATAATAGCCAGGTAACGATGTAGAATCGAACTTGGGATTAGCGCGTAAACAAGAAATGAGTGTATAGAATGGTGTTTCAGATGCCGTGTGGTTTCTGAAAAGTTTTTGAAGTGGTAATGGGATCATAAATTAGTATTTGTGCTCTGTGTTTTCTTAAGATAAAATTGAATTATTGAAATTTCCGTTTGGTCATGTTATGAATGATGTAAACTCCTTAATTATGAAGGATGTGAAATAGAATACGTTCTTTTCCCCCCCGAAAGTAATCTTTTTCTTCCAATTCTCATCTTCCAGAATGCGTTGCTTGTGCTTCTAGGAGGATCCGAAACCAGTGAAAGTACTGTAGGACAGTCACTAAATCAAACTAAGTCAACAAATAGTAACAATCAAGATTTACTAGACTTGCTAGGTAAGTTACGGCATTTACAATAAAAAAAAAAATAAAAAAATCTGAATGATATGATTTAAGGAATTCAAATAGAAAGCAAGGTGTGGAAATATCCTCTTAACGGTTATTTAAGTCCTTTTGCTGGTTTACTCTGGAGACGGAGAACTCGTTCCGTCCTCAGAAAAATGGAGACGTAATGTGAGTGCATCTAAAGTTGGTAAGATTTGTTATTATGTATATGTTGAATATGTGATGCAAAGGAAAAGTATTTATGTACAGTCGAAGTCTAAGTTCTTCCGCAACACTGTGTTCATATATAAATAATTTGCAGTGTTGGGTTAGGTACTTTTTTTTTCTTTTTGTATGTAGGTACAGGTACTAACCTTAAATTGTACAAGTTGGTCAAATACGTATATGTACCTAAGGTACTTTTTAGGTACTTGACCCAGTTATTGCTAAACAGGGCTGGAAATGATATCAAGAACTAAGAGGATGCTGATCGACTAGAATATCACTCATATATCGTTACCTGTTATAATAATAATAATAAACACTTATTATTGAGCAGGATAGGTTCATTTAAAGTGTGCTGCGTTATCTACCTCTTGTTAAAAATACGAACATTTTCATGCAGCATACTGTATGTTAATAATAGATACAGGAATGAAAACAAAGGAAGGAGTCAGAAAAAGCTGCAATTTGAATACTAAATTGATAAATCACTAATAAAAATGTCTTTCTTCCGCGTAAGTAAATCTTTCACCATGCTTTTAATTTACATATTTTTTTTTTTCGAAAGTACATTCGGTGCTGAGCATGAGCTGCGCCAATTTTTTTCATGATACATAATCGGTGGGAACGTAATGCACCGACACATTTCGAGATATAATAGTACGTAAAATAATAAGGAGAAAGTCTTAGTCATCTGGGTGGAAATTCCGCCGAATTTTGGAGCCACAGGAAAGTGTACTGTAGAGGTTCAAATATCCAATAGAACTAACGGTCGAGTTGATGCGACATGCTATTGTCAAAGACTTCAAAATTGCTCCATCTAAATTTGCATATTTCAAAATTGTCCAATCTAAATTTGCATAATTCAAAATTGTCCATTGGGTGCGCAAGGGATTTCTGTGAGGTACTAGGCGATTCTCAGATATTCTCTGAAGAAAAGTCGCAAACGAATTATTGTTTCCTGCTGAGAAGTCATTCTATTCAGGCTCATTTCGACCCTCCTTTACTTCAGAGAATTTCTGAGAACCTCTACTTCCTTTGGGGAATTCCTTACGCACTCAGTGCTCAAATACGCATTTTTAATAGTTAAGGTTTGAAGTCTTCGATGATAGATAGCATGCCACATCCGCTCTATCATACGGTTGTGCACCGACACACAAATACCATATCAAGGAGTTAACAGTAGTGTCGCTTGTGGCAGGTACTTATTATTATTAAGTGTGAAAAGATACTCGTAAAAATCGGAATATATTTCAAAACAATTATTATTGCATTTGCCTGTATACAAGGAACAAATAAAGTAAACTTTACACCGAGTGTACAATAATTCAAGTACTTTCGTAAGCACGTGCTGCTTCCCAGTAACACGCACTACTCGAACTCCTATCATTGCTTCATGAAGACTTACTACTGAAATTCCATCATTAAAGCAATACGCACTTTCGGTATGCACAGAATCCGTTAATTTAGAATTGCAGAAGTAACTAATCAAACACACGTTACGGATCTGGCCTACAATGAACAATATAACCAATAACTTCATGTATACACTTGACCAAATGGAGCATTGAACATGATGTTTCCAAGTAATCGTACTATGGATAATATGAACAAATTATTACACAAAATAAACCTTACTCGCTTCAGCTTAATTTACCCAGATTAGAATCCAAAACTTATGTTTCAATTATTAATCAGTTTTTATCCATAGTTCAGTTACTTGAAGACATGAAAGAAAAGGAAACAAAAAAATACTCCTCTTAATAGCCCTACCTGAACAATTCGAACGCATCAGCACGAGAACCGCAACAACCAAAAAACCCCGCTAGATGGCAGCGCCATCCACTCAGCTCGCGTGAGTGTGCTTGCTAACGAAAAGACAGTCAACACGAATTACGTCACATACAAGAACTAAACAGTTTATGCATGACAATAAGCATGAGTGTGCGCCCGCTACACATACAGAATACAAACAGTACAAATATATATATAAGTATCGCATACTAACAAAATAATCTAAAAGAAAATATTTCTTATGTTGTCACATATTAAATCCCCACCACAAGGTAACATAAACTGATAGAACAGGAACAAACTGAAAACAAAGAAATATTTTATATATATAAATGAAAACTTAGTAATTACAATTTCTTCTCCTCTACTATATAACTCACTCAGTTAGCTTCTTGTTATATTAAGTATATATCAGGTGAGGCTTTCTTTTCCATATATCCTAATAGTAATTACATCAATTTACAAACCAATATCATGGTGACAACAAGCAATACAGGTACATGGACTAACACCATAACAAGGACGACAACAACAACAGGATCCTGTTAAAAGAATAAATAAGACGTTCAGTATAAAATTACGTAAATACATTCATATAGTAACATTTAATATACATTTCTTTGTGGCCTATATTTTTTATATGATTTACGTGGCGCTTAAGTCTAACATTTGGATTATCCACATTTTCTACCCACACGGTATTAGCAGGAGGGAAATTTAAAATCTTAAATGGACCATACCATTGAGCTGTCAATTTACTATTAAAATGTTTATCTAAGCTACTCTTTTGCATGCTTTTTACCAAAACTAATTGACCTACAGGTAACGTCATAAGTACATGTTTTGGGTTGTACACTTTCTGGCAACGTTGCCAGGCTTTCTCAATATTCTCAGTCATAATTCTGAGACGTTCTTCTTTATCAGATGTCTCGTCCCAAACCAAATCTTTCAAAGTCCACCGAGCGTCTAATGGATTCATGAGCTTTCGCCCAAGGAAAATCTCAGCAGGGCTGTACTCTGTGGCTTCATTTTTGCGTATATTGAGGACGTACTATGTTTGAGGTGTTATTTGGCCCCAATTCTTCTGATCTTTATCAATATAGCAACGTAACATCTGAATTATGTTCTTGTTTTGCCTCTGACATAAATTAGACGAAGGTGAATACGCCGCAGTTGGGACGTCTTTTATACCAAATCCAAAGAGAAATTGCCTGAAGTACTCGCTTGTAAACACGCTAGCTCTATCATGCACCAGCTTATTTATACATCCGAAAGTCAAAAACAACTTACGTAGCTTCTCACAAATAATCTTAGAATTTAAAAACCTTAATGGTTCTAAAATTACAAAACGACTACATGCGTCTGTCACGACTATTAAATGTTTGAAACCAAATTTACTACTGGGCCATGCCCCTGCAGTGTCCAGGTACCATACACTATTGTGCTTTATTTCTTTTTGGAAAAATATGTACAGTAGGCTTAGCATTAGAATATTTGTGGCGCTGGCATTTACTGCACCTCTGAACATAGTCTTTCACTTCAGTAAGCATTTTCGGCCAACTGAAGCGTTTAGCAATCTTTCCTACAGTCATAATATAGCTTTCGTGACCCCCATCAAAAGCCCCTTCATGAAAATATTTCATAATACTTATTTTCAAGGCTTGAGGAACAAAAACACTGTAACCATCACCTCCCTTACCTTTGGGTTTACCTATGAGTATATTATTCCGTAATACAAATCCTGGCACTTCCTGTTTATTCTTAATTTTGTTTATAATATTCGAACAATGCGCATCTTAAGTTGCCAAACAACTAAAGATTTATTAAACTCTGGCTGATTCCAGAGAACAGCATAATTCAATACTACATCATTACCATGAAATTCATCAGTGTCCTGAAATTTTTCCGAAGGTGGATGAAATTCAAAGGAATTGCACATGCGTGACAAAAAATCAGCGCATTCATTAACCTGACTTCGAATATGGACAGTTTTGAATTGGAATTGTGACATCTTTTCAAGCATGGTGGCATACTTTCGCTGTCTTTTGTGATTTCTTAATAGCCAAGACAAGGCACTATTGTCACTATAAATAACAAATTCCTTATGTGAGTACTCTTCAAATTTACTTACTGCTAACATCAAACTTTTAAGATCGAGTTCGTCAATTGATTTATTGTAGTCTGACTCTGGAATTATCTTGGAGTAAAAATACACAGGTCTGTTTACCCTCATCGTCATATTGACTTAACACATTACTGTAAGCTCTAGTACTTGCGTCACAGTGAATGACAAATGGTGCATCGTGATTCGGTACATGTAATATTACATGATTGATAAAGGCTTGCTTAATATTTTGCAAGGCAAGTTGTTCTTCCTGACCCCAAGAAAATTTCACCTTAGCGGAACGGAGCCTATTCAAAGGTGCCATTAACCGAGCGTAGTCTGGGATATAGCGAGAGTAAATATTTATAGAACCAGTTAATTTATTTAAACCTCTACGGGTCTTAGGACGAGGTATTTCCCTAATAGCAGCTATCCGCTCTGGATCTATATTCATAGTCCCATTTTCAAACGCATGTCCTAAAAATTTGATACGAGTACATAGGATCTGCTCCTTTCGTGGAGAAACTGTTATACCATATTCTCGCCAGCGTTGGAGCACTTTCTCTAACAACATCTTGTGAGTTTCTATGTCAGTCGTATGAATACAGAGATCGTCAAAAAATATATCAAAATTTTCACACAACAGATCTGTAAATATCATATGCATAAAGCTAGTTAACACAAAACTAGAATTTACAAAACCATAAGTAATTTTTGGAAGGACAAAAATCTAGTTGGAGTAACAAAAGTAGTTAATTTACGACTTTCCTCATAGATTTTAACTGGTAGAAAGCACTTTTAATATCTAAACGTGTATAGTACTTTTATTTAGCTAAATTAGTTGTGCTGGCATCAAGATTAGGAGATGGATAAGCTGTAATTTGTACCTTCTTATTAACGTCTGCATATGAGACAACGAGCCTCCTGGTTTTGTCAGGATTTGTTACTAAAAACATGGTAAACTATAGGGAGATGTACTAACTTCTACAATATCCTGCTCTAGAAGTTTATCTATATAAGCATCTAGTTTCTTCATTTTATGCTTAGGTACAAAATATGGTTGTAACCTGATTGGAGTAGGATCACGTATTTCAATGTGGTACGTAAAATCTTTAACTTCTCCTAATTTGTCACATATTACATCTGAATAGTTAATTAAGATATATTGCTTATATTTTTCATCACACGTAACACCAAGTTCATTTATTGTACTATTACCTGCGTCTCTGGTGGGTTCTGCATTCTGCTGCACAACATTCTCCAACACTTGGGCAACCATAGGTTTAAATTGTGCTAACTCCGTCTTTTTAGGTCCTGTCACACCAGTTTCCTCCATATTCAAATGCATGTCATTCTTCCAGGTATCACCACTAGATCGGCTACGCCCTGAGTTGCAAGTAGGACCTTCTCTAAGTGGGTGCCTGGAAGTAGAATTTTCACCCGCAGTAAATGATGTTTGAGAACGTGGATCATAATTATACATGTTGACATCTAATTGCATAGCAGAAACTATGAATTTCTTTAAATTATGGTCAATTTCCACTCCCCACTTACCACAAAATCTTTCTCCTACTAACAGTTCAAAATCATCCATAGGAAGTATTAAAAACGTTTTAGAAAATCGCTTATTTCCAATTTTAAAGTGCAAGTCTACTTGATTATTGACGACAACCATACGACCACCGAGGCCTACTGTTGTTTCACTGCGTGGAATGATTTTGGTACGAGCCCTACTTTTCAAGGTATTTAGAAAATGTTCAGACATAAATGATGCCTCCGAAGCTGTATCAACTATGCATGTATCTCCCATACAGCACAAACATACATAGATGTGTAGTATATTGCGCACATCACCAGAACGATAAGATTTATTAACTTTTGAAAAGTTCTCTGTAACTGGCGTGTAGAAAACTTATTTGCAAATTTACGCTGTCTAGGAAAATGTTTTGCTACATCAGATTGCACTGGCGGACCTAACCTTGCTAGTTGTAAGGGTTGCACAAGTGAACCAGCTACGTTGGACTGCTGATAGTTCAAATAATCTGTTTGGTAACGTAACTCACCGTCATAAATCAGTGCACACTGAAATAGTTCCTGAATAGATTATGGTTGATTTCTTTCAAAACAATATCTACGAGCATCTGGAGTAACCAAACTACCAATGATGGCACTAATAGAAGCAGCATCATATTGCAGAGAAAGTATGTAGATAATACTTAACTTTAATATGAAAGACACCAGGAGTTCTGAACTACTCATGAGTCTATAAAAATATGTCCCCATATACTGACTTCTTGCCAAGATGGACAGAAATATAGTTACCAACTGACTACAAATGTTAGGCTAAACATTGGTTGCACTCAACAACAGTTTAAATACATTATTAATCACCCCTAGTACAACATAAACCAGCTGTTCACGTGTCCTCCACAGAGGAACCTTTATGTACTAATGCATCAACTTTTACCAAGTACTTAAATGTTTCAAAACTATTACTGCCATCTACTACCGGAAGTTCAGATGTTGAGATGATAAGGACTGATATACAGTATTACAAATCTGCTTTTCAAAATTGCAGCTTATTGCAGGCCTAGCTATATTAACAATAGGCAACTTCATATTACCGCTCAAATTACCGGTATGCATAGGTTGACTAAGAAGGAACTCAAAATGTACTCCCTATTGTTATGAATAGTATTACGTTTAAAACTAGAGTTTTGTAGCGTTTCAGATGGGTATATTACTTCTTTGAGTGAAATTACATAACGCAGTAATTTTATAATAATATTTGGAAGTGGATGTTATGTTTTTCGGGATGGTTGTTGATATATCAAATGAAAGTACGGGTTTTTTAGTATAACCTTGTGCTGTGCTACATTTAGTTCTAGTTGCTAATATCTGTTGTAGCTTGGAAGCTGAGCTCGCACGTATTTGTTTGTGTTCTGGTGCGTACTATATAATAAAGATCGCAGATAATCATTAACAATCTCTTTTCTAAGAGGTGAGAGAAAACATCCATAGCTTTATAAAGGAAGGCATAAGTTTATATATATACCTAATAAACATACGTGGAATTCCGAACTACTTATTTCAAATCTAAGGTGACTATTTTCTATTAATAATAAAACTAATTCGGGTGGAAATATAGCATTCGTTAAATTCTATATTTTATTATTCGAATACTCTTGTGGCACGAGGGAACGTTATCGTCAAGCAATTGAACTATTTCCACTCCCTGTTCCTAGTGTGAAATTTTGTTTTCTCCTTCATTTTTTTCCCTAGATAAACTTCTGAAGTAAGATATGTGAAAACGTATATCTTTCACTTTCAATGATTTGAAATCATTTTTGGCCTTTAGGTATCGATGGCTCATGCTGGGATAGGATAGGGGAAAGGATGCAGGAATGAATCGACTAGGGCCTAGGTTGAATGTATCATACCGGCATTTGCTTGGTCAGACTAACGACAAAAACCTAGATGTACCTCAGTCAGGATGCTCGGTCGCTAGTATAGAACCCACGAACTCCAGAATGCGAAACCAATGCTTTAGTTACGTAAACTACGGCCACTCAGGACTTCCAGTGATGTTTAGTACATCATAAAAAATAACAATAATACCTTTAACTACATGAAGAACCCAAGTAAACAGAGAAGTAAACACATTATGTGAAAGAAGTTCCCAAGACGTGGCTTAAAAAATGTATCATATACGTGCGGTTTTAGGTAATAAAATATTATGATACAATAATTTGAAAAATAAATAATTCTTATAAAATTTATGAAGCTGTATATCTGAAATGTTCAACTCATTGAAAACCTAGACAATATCTTTCAATTATTTCTCATTTCTTTCTCTTGTGAAAGAAAAGAGAAATTAGCATACGAACGAAAGAATAACATTAAGGCTTAATCCCAGTGGGGTTTCCCGCCTTTTTCGTTTTACGTAAATCATAAAAAATTAACAGATAAAAATTACGTCAGATGAAGAAAAATAACTTCCGCAAACCAAAGTTTGTTTCTTCCTTCAATAATGGGTACAATTAGATTTAAGGAAATGTTAGTAATAACTTCAGGATTGTGTGCAGACACTTTTGGGACATTATTCTGTCCCAAAAGTGTCTTCACACAATCCTAAGGTTACTAGTAGCATTTCTTTAAAACTAATGGCACCCATTATTGAAGTACGAAACGAACTTTTTGGTCTGTGAAAGTTTAATTTTGTTTACCTGCACGGGATTCTGAATAATTGACGTAAAACGAAAAAGGCGGGAAAATCCACTGTGATTGAGCCTTAAAATAATTAAACGGTACTAATTCATTTATGACAAATGGAGAAAACAATGCGTTGCAAAACATCAAAATATAACTCTTCTCGTTCTTAATTTATATTTATTTATAGACCTTACATGGCATAAGCCCGTCATATGTCAGGCAAATGGAGTCCTTCGAGAAGCTCACAAAGAAATAGGGGTGTTGATTCAACACTTTTCGATGTCCCAAGACGTCCACCACTTTTCTGTGTTGGTTCAACAGAAAAAAAATGTGTTGATTTGGGTTATATAACACAATAGATGTGTTGTCAATGCTCCTTCAACACAATGGAGGGTGTCTTACTAGCACAGTGTTAAATCAACAATTTATTGTGTTCTTCTAACAGAAAAATGGTGGTCTTCCTGGGACACCGAAAAGTGTTGAATGAACGCAGTTATTTTTTGCTATGCACTTTTTCTAGTACAGGGAGGGTTACGTTTAAGTTCGAGGTCGTGACCTTTTGTCTATATATACTAAGATTCGACTGGAGAAACTGAGAAAATCCTTGGAAAACTTCCGTCAGTCTGGCCGACATAAGTTACCAATACATGTGTCTATTAAAAGTATTGCACGTCTGTGATGCTCTTCTGATCCACAAAGTATAGTTTATTTCTAAGAGGCTTACAAAAGAAACATTACATCAAACGTCCAATAACCAATTAGGTTTTGTTCAGTTTTTCAAGATCTGCCCTTTAGTTAATAAAAAATTAAATGAAGTAGATGGATTCAGGGTGTATTAAATCTTGAAATAATGTTCCGAAACTAAAAACTAACTTTATATTTTGTCTTTTAAATATGGCTGTAATATTTACATTCATTCCATGTTCCCTGCCGATGATTTTTTTTTCTTCCCATATTTTGGTAAAGCTTTTACTTTTACTGTAATGTTTGAAGAAATCGCCAGCGTTGGAGTAAAAAGTTTCCAAGTTTTATGATGACAAGTAAAGCATGTATTGGATATGAATGAGTTGTTTATTTTGGGATTAAGTGAAGCAAACAGTTCCAAGGTTCCTTCAATATCGATGTTACCAGACTAATATTAGAAACTTCATATAAAACTTTATCGCTGACAAATTTCTCGTTCGATTATTATCAGATGTACCTAAGATTCAGGTACTAGGTACAGCAAAAAATACCTAGTTACAGGTACAAGGTACTGCAACTGAAATGTACCTAGGTATATGTTTTAGGTACGTGTTTTGTACCTAGGTACTACCCAACACTGATAATTTGTATGTCACTGTTGCAAGATGCCATCGACTTTTAGGAAAACGGGAGATTTATTAATAGCGGCATATTTAAGGAAAAAAATGAGTGAATCGGAACCGCTGTTATATGTAGGTAAAATGAACGATACCACATTGAAAAGTTAAATAATGTTGGAGTATGAGTTATTGTAAAGGTTGGAAAAGACCGTATTATTAGGTTCTTCCATGAATGGGTTAATGTTTAAAGAAAATGAGGTCTAGTAACTGTAGATAGTGAATAAAAACGTATAGAGAATATAGTCAAATGAAATTGCAGATGGCAGTATTTTTATTTTATTTTTTATTTTTCTTCTTCTGGTAATGCAGTGTTCAACACGGTGTTAAGAATTTCTGTATATGAAGATGCCTAGCCTTAAATAGATATTTTTGTGTTCAGTTGTGGTAGTCTAGAAATTACAGAACATGTTTCAAAAACTGTTCCTTAGTGTTCCTAGTGGCATTATGTATTGCTTTGGATAACGTGATGTGCTGTTGTTCTTTCTATAAGTGTTTAGATCATCCTGATACCGTGTTATCTGAGTTGAAATCTCTTTCATATTCATTAAGACGTACAAATAGGTTCGGGACGGGCGTAAGCTATAGTGCTGTTACCGCCCATAAAATTCATTTTATCTTACGTACAAATAGGCATCTTTTTGTCATACCAATGTACTTCTTCCCACAACTGTAAGTAACCTCGTAGAACCCCTGGTTTTTATTTCGCGTGTGTGAAACAACCCTTGAATTTATAGTAATGTGTAATTTTTTTATAGAGCACATAACGTGGGAACTAAATCATTGATTTTGAAAACCTTACCTAAGTTTCCTGGGTCTCTTTCTCTATACGAGAAACAATCGCTTTCTAACTCTTGTAAACAGCCACCTGACTTTACGGTTTACATACAATAACAAATATACTCTCCCTGTTTTTATTCACTATGTACAGTTACTGGATCTCAGAATTTTTTTTAAACATTAACTTATTCTTCTAAGCACCTAATAATATACTTTCCTATCCTTTACTTCAATATCACTTTACTTTTAAGTATGATTTTCGTTCATTTTACCTGCACTAAAAGTCTATGGAATCTTGAACGGTGAAAATCTTATTTGATTGAACATAATGTTGTGGAAGAATTTGTGTTTCGAGTGCACACTCAATAATCATTAAATGACCGCTCTATTTCAAAAGCCTAAATTACAAAATAAAATGTTCCCCATTGTAAGAAACGTGTTTGGAATATAAGCCATTCATCAACAGATAAGTTTCTCTACAAAATATACTACATTTTCTTTATCGTAATCTATTTATTTGTTATTTATTATAATTTTTATTAAAAACTCTTGTTGTTCTCTAAGAGTTTAGGATTGACTTGAGTGTACACTCACGCTTTATTTTATTTTTTTATTTATTAGAAGTTAGAACGGATACAGGAAGGGCCATTTTATTACACCGTTCTTGTAACAATGCGATATAACAATAATAATAATAACAACAAATAATTATACAGTAGGAATAAGCTTTTTTTTTTTTTTTTCATTCTAGAGTCTCACAACAATTCTTAAGAAATTTACTTTTACTGAGGCAAAAATGTGGTGGCAAAGGAAGAGTATTGTAAAGATATGACAATCTGTATACGAGAGATCGTTGGACCAAACACAATATAGGTTTTGAGAAGTAGAATTGGGATTGGAAAGGCGCATTTTGTCTGGGTACTCTTAGGTTAAAAAGCGGAAGAAGGTCGTTGGTCCTGAGTGTGCCTTGCATTATTTTATAAAGAAATTATAAGTCATTTAGTTTTCTTCGTGTGTAATCTATGTATTTTTGTGCAATGTAGATAAATTGGTTTCACAAGCCATAGACCAGATAGATGAACAGTATTCAATAGTAGGAAGTACACAAGTGAGAAAATATGACCGAAGAGCTCTGGAATCTTTAATATCTGTAAACCTGTAGAGAAGTCCAAGAAGTTTGAGTGCTTTAGAAGTTACGAATTCAGTATGAGGAGTAAAATTAAGTTTTTCATCAAATATGATACCCAGATCTTTGTAATGGTCTACCCATGGTATAATAGATGAGGATAATGTGTACGTACATTTTGTGTTATGGGTTTTCAGTGAGAAACGCATTGCAGCAGTTTTGCAAGGATTGACTTTCAGTAACCAATTAGCACCACATTTCAACAGAATCTATAGCGGCTTGAAGGAAGAAAGTATCTTCTGTAGATTTAATTGTCGTAAAAATTTTGCAGTCATCAGCGTCGAGAAGTACAGAACAGGAATTTTCTATCTTTTCGCATAAATCATCAATGTAGATGGAAAATACGAGGGCTATTCCGAAAGTTCGTGGACTACGTTCACTATTCGGGATCCGAGCGAGTAAGAGTTTCCCTTTCGAAATTGTGCCCTTCACAGACTATACATAGATTCCAGCAATGCGCTAGCTTATTAAACACATGTTGCTGACCATTTTCTGAGAGTCTGTGTAAGGTAGTGGATCTGACAGCTTTCACTTCCTTCCGCGTAACTATTTCTCAAATGTTGAAAACGCCCAGAAATTGCATGATGCGATATCTGGATTGTATGGAGGATGGTCCAGAGGCTGCGCACCAATTTTCTCTAAAGCAGTCTTAGCTTGCCATGCCACATGTGACTTAGCGTTATCCTGCAGGGGAAAATCCTTCGTGAATCAGTTCCGGTCTTTTTTGGCGAATTGTTTCTCTCAAATGCACTTGCAAACCATTAGCATAATAATCTCTATTTACAATTTGATTCCTTGGAACTCAATGCTGCAGTTATGTTTCATGGATATCATAAAACAAAATCAATATTAACTTTTTGGGGGAACCAGAAACCCGAAATTTTGGGGAGGCGATGACTCAATGTATTTCCGTACGCTGGACTGCTGCTTGGATTCGGGATCATAACGATAACTGACCGAATTGACGGGAAGGTACCCAGAAAACAGATGCTGAACACCTTAGAAATTGGACTTTTGGTAGAGCAAAAACACAATCATTTTACTATTGACATTTATTGGAAGTCGTAGCTCTGATTATAAATCAAATACACAAAGATTAATTAAAACAAAACATGGAGTTACATAGGAGATGTCAACACATCTCGTCGATGTCGGAATTCTGGATCATGACTCAAATGAGAATTTACTTACATATTTAATCACATTGACAATACAAACGAATACATACAATTTATATCTCCAATTACCAAAATCGTACCAATTTAAACTTCATCACTAAACAACATATTTCTAGAGAGAGCAACATACCTTTGGTATTTAAGATGTTTCTGTTGTGTTGATCTGTCGAATCATTTGCACTCCGTAATCAAGAGCTAGAATTGTCACTTATCACTTTACGAGTGGCTCATGCGTGTTTGAACCAAAATATACAAAGTTCTGTAATTTCACAAAGTCTAAACTAGTTTCTGTTTTCGAAGATAACTGTTTGATGAATCTTAACGTAGTAACTTGGCTAATGCAGAAGTGCAGACTTCTATCGAAGCCAAGGCGAATACAATGACGGTGGTCGAGCGAGTGAGCGTAAAGAAAAGTTTTTAGGTAATATTTATATCAGTCTATTTTCTGATTGAAGAAAGTATTGGGAACTTTCATATATGAGGAAATACAACTGTTCAAGGTGAAGCTGTTTACAAAATTTAAAAACACTTCTTAGAAAGGTTCGTGTGTTAACATTCACATAAACAATAGTTTTTCAGATCGGCGCATATCACTCGTGGCGAAGGACAAATGTACGTAACAATTCTTATATCCTGTGTGAAGCAGGGATGAATCCTTGTTAGTAAGAAAAGTCTTATTTCGTAGGAAAGTACTCACGAGAATATAAATTGTCTCACTGTCTCGTTCTGCTCTCATTTGACTTACGTAACTGTTACTTTGGAGCTGAGAATAATTTTAATGTTTAATCATGATCTATTATATTTCAGACATCGAGAAACGAGTCTAAGACAACTTGATTAAACCAAAATATCTTGCAAACTAAAAACATTAACATCTAAAATTATGAAATTAATAAAATAATAAAATTGAGATATACAATATTACCCGCGCTTTAAATTAGTAACTCAAACTGGAACCAAAGTTGCAGTTGGAGTAACTGGAACAAAATATTCTAAGTATATACACAAATAAATCGGGCTTTAGTGAAATTTTGACATAAGGTAAAATATTTTTACACATCGTATTTTTGGAAGCAATAGAACAAACATGAAGCAATAATTCCTTTTAAAGGATTGTTAAATTTAAAATTGGAGTCCTTTAAATGTTAATTTGATATTGGTTATACGAATAAGTAAATAACCATTAATATTTGATTGTGTCCAATAATAGTTTGAATGAATGTAAAATTGTAAATAATTGAGTAAATATATATGTACAAAAACTATCCACTGACTGTAAGTATGAAGTCAAATATTTACAAAGATATAACTGTAAATTGTTTTCAGAGTAATGCCGATACAAGTTCGTTAATGGCGATAGAAGTTCGTTAAATAGTACACTTATTATACTTTCGTTGTACACTTAGTAAATGATAAAATAAGCGGTCTCTTTCAAAAGCCCAAATTACAAAATTAAATGTTTTCCACTGTAAGAAAAGTGTTAGAAATAAGCCATTCAAGAGAAGTTCCGTCACAAAACAGGCTAAATTTTCTTTGTCGTAATCTATTTATTTGTTATTTATTATAATTTTTAAAGAACCCACTTGTTGGTCTAAAAAAAACTAAGTTCTGACATAAATTATGTGGCAACGTCGCAAAACATGAGTATCCACTCTCCTGTTTTTAAAGATTGATTTACTTACTAGTTACACCAGTTTCTACAGCTATTAACTTCTTCTGTCTGAGCCTAATATACCTAAAGTCAATAAATAAATTTTAAGAAAATCTACTAACCACTACTGACAAACATTCTCTGTGGTTAAATAAATTGAAAAAAGTAATTCTTTCACTATTATTGATAATAAAATAATTTATTACAGCGATATCAGCACGTTCGTAATTAGTATAGATGAAGTGTTGCTTATTCTCACTTGGAACGTTAAATTCCTTTAAAAAAAAATATTTTTTTTTTACCAAATTGTAGGATATAGTTTTCATATGAATAGAATCTACGAACATAGCGTTAAATGGAACATTAGATCATAGATATACGAAACACTGAAAATTAAACAAAAAGGCGCATTATATAATTTTTACTTTGTTTATATTTGAACAAGAGTTTAGCCCGCGAATCGAACCCGGGCTGCTCGCACTGAAGTCCATGTAAATGACACTCCCACACCTCTGAACAATAGAACACAACTTGACCTATTCGCAGACGATACTGCATACAGGACATCCACCAAAACTACATCTGCAGCCATCAAGAACCTTAAAACTAGCCAAAAAGGTCACATGTTGGTGTATAACATAGAAACTCATACTCAATGAGAAGAAAACTCAGTTCATTATTTTTTACCCAACAGGTCGGGGCACCAGAAAAGACAAAGAAGACAAAACCATACGCATTAATAACACTAGTATCAAACCAACAAATATAGCAAAATATCTTGGCGTTCCATTAGACTAAAGACCCAGTTTTAAATTCACATCTCTGAAAGACGGATAAAAGGTCTGCAAGTCTTTTCGGCACTCAAAACAATCCTCCTTTCGGAATCACCTGTGAAACTTAAAACTCGGATATACCTTTCAATTTTAAGACCTACCATTATGTACGGTCACGAGGTTTTTCATTCCAACATAAACATAGATCCACTACTCAAATATGAAAAATTACGTATTTCTAGGAGAATGTGGAGAAATAACAAACAAACTATGTACAAAGATATACCCATCACCCCAATGGATAAACTTTTAAAGGAGAGGAAGATGAAATACATAAACTCGGCAAAAGACAAAAAATTCGCTCAGCTGAACGTCCCTATGAATGCAAAACACCGAATATTAAAACACTGTATCACACTTCAGGAACTTTTACAAACAGCAGAATAAGAAAAAAAACTCAGCGGAACGATAGGAACAAACTGATGATACTAACATCTCATCCACCACGGATGCTACGAAGACATTTTAATAAACAAACAAAAAGCACCTCAAGTTTAACCTTCTTCCTATACCCAAACTTCTTACTAACTTTAGAGCAAACGCTATAAAACTAATAGATATTTAATCACAACACAACCCTCTAGATCGTTTTCTGAGGCTGGTTGCTTGGTTCCTGTGGTGTGCTCTTCGTGCAGGGTTCATTCAGTTAATTCCCACAATTTCTCTACTCCAAACTAATATAATAAATCAAAGGACAAAAGTAGCCATTTGGGCTTGAAGTCCTCTGGCATTCCTGCGGGCAGTTTAGGACAAAATTCACAAACAGGTCTGCTTTTCTAACTTCAATACTTAACCTACCTGTCATTCATAATTGTAATAATAATAATGGTGCTGCTTTTTAAAATTTTAGTGCTCTTCATTTTCTTGATATTTTTAGAAACCTAAAATCATGTGGGTGACATAAGCTCGGAGAAATAGCCTAACATGACCGTTTGCCAGCTAGTTTTATACATTTTTGAGTATTTTATGTCAGGAGGCGGGCACGTTTTTCGGGAGTGTCCAAGGACATGACAGGTTATGTATACTGCCAAGAAAGGTTTTGTTTATTCTTTGTAATTACTGAATTGAATTTATTTCTGACCTTTTGGTGTGTGTGTCTCAGGCCGGGATAGGGCAAGTATAAGGATTGGGAAGATGTCGAACTGGACCTTTCTTAAGATACCATCCCGGCATTTGTCTGGTAAACTGATGCATACCCTGGAACACCTTAGTCAGGGTGGTCGGCTGCTGAGTTCTAATCGACGTACTTACTCATTGCCGACCCAAAGTCCGCGACGTTACAGCGTAGACCACAAAGGGTGGGTTTGTAATTACCGTTCATTGTTTTATTCCAGGCATTTTCAGTTTTGATAAGTATCAGCAAATGCTAGTTTGAAGTATCAGTTGATCCATTTTGTCAACATTATACGTGGTCTATATAATGGCATGTCCTTTCAGGCACGTTTAGCCCTCATGTGCCTATTGATTTTGTACTGAATACACCTATGTGGGAGACATATCACGGAACACCCAGTGGCTGTAATTTGCAACTTCTTGCAACTTGCTCAGGTTAAAGCTGTTCGTTTTATTCAATAACGAAGTTTTAAGTACCAAAGTATTTATTTGAGTGTTTAGCCTCTTACTGTGAAAGAGTAAATCAGTGTGGGGATTATTTTATTGGCATGATATGCTGCAATAGGAGACGAGACGGCACAAAGTTCTTCGAGACGAGTCAAGCACACTATTTCAAAACGAGACTTGATAGGGACATATAACCTTCTCGAGACGATACGAGTCAGCCTGCTGTCTCATCTCGTGTGCAACACTAGTGAATTGAGGAAAGGCACTCGGAGATAAGATTATTTTTTAATACGTTCTTATTATCTCGCTTTCTTGTCTGTCTGTTCGGTACAAATTGTGCAATCTATTTTTAACTCACTTCCCATCATCCGATTTCTTTGAAATTTTGTAAACTTGCTTGCTTCCGATGACAATACAACATTCAATCATTAGATGTACGAGAGAATAATCCAGCTAATTGTACTTAATTAATTAAAATAATTGGAAATTGTCCTTAGATGCACGCAACGCCGCATCTGTTGTGTAAAGTTTGGGTCTCCTATCTCGCAGGGAGTTTAATATCCATCTATTATACAGAAAAAGTAATAATTAAAAACGCGTTAAAAGACACGTTTTTTAAAGATGGACTAAAAAGTAAAAAATAATAAATTGAATTAATCTTGAGAATCGGAAATTCCTCGTCATTCCATCTTTAATCCTTGCTAGTTTAGTAACATTGTCGAATATATTTATTATTATATATGGTTCTTCATACATCATGATTAGTTTAGATATTTGTTTGTCTTCAGCACAACTTAATTTATTAAGCTTACTGAATACCAACATACCCTCCTTGAGTACTACACCAGAATTCTCCTTGTTTTTTTCTTATTCATGCTAATACAACATTACTAGAACCCTCTTTGTGCCGGTCAACATAATCTTGTTTATACTCATTGAAATTAAGAAAGTTTCTACAAGGTATTTGCAAAAATAATTCATGTGGTGTGTGGTTATGACACTCACTCCCTGCGTTATTCAGAAAATGCAGTTTTCAAAATATACTCATTCCATGATGTGTGATCTTGGTTACAATAAGTTCGAAGTATCCTACCAATTTCTCTATTATATCTTTCGATAGGATTACTTTGAGGATGGTAACTAGTTGTAAATACATGTTCAATATAATTCATTCCCATGAATTCTTTCCATTTGTTTGAAGTAAACTGAGATCTATTATCTGAATAGTCTGGATAGATAGCTGTAGTGCTTGATAAAATCTTGCAACCTCTTAATAATTTCCCCTTTTCGTATCGGATACAACGTGAACAAACTTCGTATATACATCAACAAGTGATAATAAATACTCATATCCACCAGCTCTGGATAATTTACCTTTTAAATCTAATGAAATAAGCTTTAAGGGTATACTTGCAATAATATGTTTATCCTCTTTGTATATACGTCTATAATCCGACTTAACTTCCATACAGATAGTACAGTCATTAACATGCTTTCGGATATCTCTTTTCATATTGTTCCAATACATCAGTTTCTTCATTGATAAATATGTTCTTTTAATCCCATAGTGACCATATCATCATGATACTTTTTTATGAATTGTAACTTCATCTGCTTTGGTATTAGTATTTTCCAAGTTTTTTATCTTTTAAGTTTGGTCAAAACCAAATTCCCTTCCCTTTTATAAACTCTCTACCTACATACACATTATTGTCACCTCTTTGTTCCATTAATTCTTTGAGACTCTTCGTTTTATCATCAAAATTATAATTAATGTTACTAGTCAAATCAATTTGCATAGAAAATCCCACAAAATGATTATTATTCTCGACCTAATCGGTGGGTGCACGACTTAAAGCATCTGTTATATTAACTTTCCCTTTTATCGCATACATTTCAAACTTAAAGTCCTGTAATTGCATAGCCCACCTGTTGTTCCAAGTTTTATTATTATTTATCCACTGCAAACAGTGGTGATTAGTGTATACTCTAAACACCTTTCCATTCAAATACTCCTGAAATTTTTGAACGACATACAATACTGCTAAGTATTATAACTCAGTTAGAGAATATCGTCTTTCATTTGGCTTTAAACAACGGTTAGTATACTGTATGATCTCATTATCAATTATGTCACCTTGACCGATATATCCAGCTACTCCAATAGTAGATGCATCAGTTACTATCTAAGAGCTCTTTTCAAAATTAGGCTGACATAATGCAGGCACTTGTTATAGCTTCTTTCAGTTTCACAAACGCATCCTCCTCGTGTTTACCCCAGCTCCATTTACTATCTTTTCTCAATAGTCTATATAAAGGAAATACCAATTCAGAATATTTATGAATAAAATTTTGTTTCCAATTACATATTCCAAGCCACTTCTGCAAAGCTTTCTTATTATTTGGACATGAATAATCAAATATAGCTCTGTTCTTACTTTTACACATGTTAACCTTATTACCAAAATCTGATGACCCAAAACACTACTTCTTTCTCAACAAAGTTAAATTTCTTTAACTTTATAGTTAACCCATTATCCATTAACGCTTTCAAGATAATGTCAAGTTTCTCTAAGTGATCATCGAAATTCTCAGTATGGCAACACAAGTCATCAACATATGCATTTAGCCATTTACTAATTTCCCTTCCAAACATATTATTCATCATTGCTATAAACACAGCAGCTGCACTTACCATATCATAAGGTAATCTCGCGAATTAAAATTGATGGTTACCCAATCTGAAAGCAGTATCAGGCTTGTCCAGTATCCTTGGTGACAACAATACTTAAAAATATGCCAGTGATAAGTCCAACTTAGTAAAATATTTCGATCCATAATACCTTGTTAACATATTATTTATATCATCTACCTGATTCTGTGGCACAATTATGTATTTATTTAATCCTTTTAAATCCATAACAGGTCTAACGCTTCCGTCAGGCTTGTCCACCACATGGAGTGCGTTACAATGAGGACTGTTAGCACGTTCAGTAATGTTCCACGCTTCCCACTTTTGAAATCCTTTTATCACTACATCTCTTTTTACGTAAAGTATAGGTACTCTGTAGCTTTAACGTTAACCTCCTCAGTAAGTTCTATTATCATACACATAAGTTTTATGGCAGCCAGTCTGTCATTAAACACCCTTTTATACTTTATAAGCAAATTATATGATTTCTTTCTTTCATTTGTGCTAAGACTTATTTCTTCAACCTTTTTATATATTTGCTCCTTGGTGGCTTTAGTGTCACTAAATTTAGCTATACGAGTTAAATCATTATTAAATATATTCATCATTAGACCAGTCTTCTTTTATCACATGTTTTTTTAGCGAATGATGGGCTGATCCGTTCCTTCACCCGCCTTTCCCATTTAAATATTCATTATCTACTATAGCTGGTATTATTTTCATTACCTCTACATTAGACTCTAAATTTTGACAGCTCTGCTTATTTATAGAATTCACATTATCTATACGAAAATTCTCCTTCACATAACTTACTTCCCTTTCTTTCTTTTTATTAACAGTTACCTTTTTATATTTCACGTTCCTAATTTTATCCATTTTCTGTAAGTGTCGTATTAACTCACAGCATTTTGTGAACCTAACAGTTGCTAAGGTATACCTCATATTTACCGGAAGCATATTTATAATTATCTTTACCATTTTATATTTTGATAGCAATGCATCAACACTCCTTAAGGCGGCTATTATCTCCAACACCTTACTTTTGTACCTGTGCTCTTGATGCCACCTTACATTTTCAAATTGTATTTTATCGTATGCTTTCTATACTCTTTAGTAGCATACTTCCTTTAAAATTCCACACAAAACTGTTTATAAGATAATATCTCATCCTTCATTATCTCAAACCAACCACTAGCAGCCCAAACTAGACCTAGTCGAACCATTCTTAAACGCTTACTCATTCATGGAAAACACAACAAATATGAGTTTAAACTCTCGATATACTGTATTGGTGTAATACTATCAAAACTTGATATACTATCTAAACGTATATCATTTACTTCCAGGTTTTGTGCTTGTCTTAGAACTAGTTAATGATTCCAACAGTAATTTATGATTAACACACTGCTCAGCCCAGTCATTGACTTTATTTTCCGCCTTTGCCACTTTTATTTGATTAGTATTATTTTTTCCAACTAACCAATAATTAGTAACAACATTATTAGATTTGTCACATTGCTCTTGACATCCTCCATTTCATCTTACCATTTATTTACATATATCATCTTTAATTTGGCTACAACTTCTTATCATTAACATCTTAATATCGCGACTGTGAGGTTTTACGTTAGTGAAATTATTACTGCATTGCATTCTCAAAGCCCTTATTTTACCACATATCTCAAATAATATTCCTTTTAGATCTACACGTACCCATTCGTTTTGCTTTTACTGTCGCAATTTACGACTTCTTCTATTTCGGTAAACAGCCTGTTCATCGTTATATCCATTTACTGACCTTTTAAACCTTTGCCTACCTTCCGTTTCATTACACTGATCATTTGAGGTAAGGTCTTCCGTTTCTAATTTACTATCACCATTTTGTTAATTCTTAGGAGTTAGTGACTTTCTTTTATTATTGTGCCCATTCTCTGAATCTAGCACCTCATTATCTGAAAGATTCTCTACTCTTGTTTCTCTTATTCTATCTCTGGGAGTAGAATCTTGCTCATTATGGTGCGGCGCCATATGTAACGACCCCTTGTGACCCGGCTCCTTTGGCAAGGGCACTTGGGTTCGTTTACCTTTCTTATCTCTGTCCATTCTCGATCAAGTTATTAGAAATTGTATTATAACAATAACTAAAAGTAAACCTGCTAAGAATTTGTTCTATTTTAGTAATTTTCTTCGTGAAATCAAGAAACAAGTCTAACGTCACAAACTCTGTATACGTCCAGCAACGGGCTGGGGTACCCAGACAGTCAGGAGGCATTGCGTTGTTAAACATTGTCATATAAAAGTTCACCATGAAGAACATACAGTTATGAGTGATTTCTCTTTTTGAATTCAAGCTGCATAGCAAGCCGCAAGAAACATTAACAGCGCATTTGGAACAGGAATAACAAATGAACACACCATTAGTCGTTGGTTTGTGAAATTTCGTTCCGGTGAGACATTACAAAATAAGCCTCATGGGTACCGACCAACATCATGTTAGGATGAGCTGCTCAGGATCATCGTGTAAGCCTCGGGAAAGCGTTCATGCAGTTGCAGGTGATTCAGGCAGACTGTCAGTTGGCGGGTTCGTGCGATCGGTGCGGGACTCATGTGTGCCAGATGAGTTGACACCAGCCAACAAGAAATGCCGTCTCTGCATCGGATTGTCACTTCAGATGACAAATTGATCTGCTATAACAATCGTAAATGGTCAGGACAATATTTGGATCGTGATCTGCGTCCAGGGCGGTGTCCTAAACCACCTTTTCCACCTACTGTACATGTTGTTCTTGGTATGGTGGTCTATGGTGGGAGTTATCCATCATGTCTTTCTCACGCGAGGTTTAGCCATCACATTTAAAGCAAGATATATAAACTGGTATAGTCTTTTTCGCATATCTTTTGAGTGATACCAACCAACTGTTGAGGAAGATAGTATCTGTCAGCGTTCGCGGATTCACAACTGATCCATTTCTTCTCTCATCCACCGCCAAGAGTTGCCCAAAAGTTGACCGCCACCGAAGCGTGTAGGTAGGTGGCTGAAGGAAGAAACCAGTTCCTCCCTTTCTTTTTCGAAGAATGATACTAAAAGTTCCGTTATACCATTAATAGAGTGTTTCCAAAGCGTTTGAGAGAAAATATGCCAAACATTGCTGCGGTTATACCTTATTTAGGACGTACCAGTTGAAAGTTGTGAAATGTTGGTGAATCCATTCTGATCAATCTTATAAGATCTTGCATCAGAAAAATTAAAAAATGGGGTATTTACAGGTGTATTTTTCAGAATTTTTTTTACTGGACATGCGTGGAATTACATTCTCATCGAAAGACACAAAATAAACAGATCTTAAATATCATCATGAACAGCAAATACGGTCATAATTATTTGAAATTTTATTATATGTTGTTGTGTCGTCTCCTATGTAAAATCGCTTCTGAGCTGTAGCCTATTTGGAGTTTGTTGAATAAATAAATAATAATAGTGAAACAAATTATAAATAATGAATTTCAATGGCAATCAAACTTTCGATCATGATTTATTATTAAAAGCGAACACTTGCTACTTATTTTTTAGATCACGAAATGCAGCGGTGTAACCAGACAAATTGTCGCGGGGCGTCATGTTTGCTTAGGGGGCACCTCAACAAATACCAAAGAGTATCACATACATCGTGTTTATCTAAAATAATTCAACGATTATTCAATCAAGGTTTAGAGCATAGTGCATCTGAAATCGTCCAGCTTGGTTGGTCGATCCCTTTCAAATAAATAAATAA